>JAQGCN010000185.1:0-35920 GCA_034699725.1 Friesea truncata | reverse complement strand
GTTCCTAATAAACGCTCAGGGGTCGGACCCCAAAAATTAATTAAACGCGCAGTGCGTTTAATTGGAATTTTACGGTAATTATAGTAATTGATAGTGAAGTTACCCACCCATGAGGAGTATAATACCCCAAGGTAAATTATCTTGAACATATTTCCAACTTAGAAGAGAATCCGTTGGACCTATTCAAAGATGCTAAAATGAGAACAGGATGTTGTTTCAAGTTTATGTATTACCTCCTTTAAAGAAATTAGTACTGGAAGGTATAATGAAGAGTAATAACACAATAAACATTGCTGCTGTGCTGTCACCCACATTGACATGTTCAATATATTCGGACCATCCTTTAAGGAATTTTGGATCACGGAATAGCCAAAGCATCACAACAATAAAAAAGAGGATAGCTACAGCTTTTTCATGGAATGTCATTGGTCCTAAATCTGTATATTTCTGCTTTAGAAGCTTGGTAACGTTTTCTCGATTTTGACTACTACTTCCAGTGGAATTTTTTGACTTTCCAAATTTTAGCCAACTTGGTAAACCGAAAAATACTATTGCAAGGTATGCCCAAGCAATTATAACGTTCAAAAGCATTCCAACCACGTTGAAGGCCATCCAAGTTGCGAATGTCAGGTCTGTATACTTCCCATTTTGTCCAATATTTTTCCTGTTAGGAATTTAAAATTTGTCAATAGAGTTGTGATAAATAAATCATCATACAAAAGGAAAGCTTCAATTTTGCAGACAAGAGTTAATATCTCCATCAGAAAACACATAAAATAAAAGCATATAAGCCGCTTATTGAAAAGCAGCCTGGACAGTTTTATACAAATAAGCTTGTTAACTAAACTTACTCCCGTAAAAATTCTTGGAGAACTAAATTAGGAGCAGATCCAGTAATGACTCCAGTCCTTAAATTGCAATTAGTAGCGTTGTTAGAAAAGTTTGGTTAAAGCCACCTTCAAAGTATTAGTTACTTACCCACCAATGTTAGAGGAAATAGCGACAGAGAATAGATACATTTTCTCTAACTTTATTGATCTAGTTGTTTTACTACTGGAAAGCATTTAATAAATATTATTAGGCAGATATTTAAGTTAATATACGCTGCTTTATTGCAGAAGGGGGTTGTTGATTGCAATAGTTTAAGCAAAATACATTTAAATTTAACAAAGCTGTTCTAACAAATCCCTTGTATTTAATCTAAAATAACCATCACCGTTGTAGTAAGTTTTTCCAAGTAACCAATACTAAAGCGCCGCATTTCTTAAGTTACTTTGAACTCTTATATAATTTCCAAATACTCCCTTAAAGCTTCCAGCTTCAAGTATATACCACTGCTTATGCTAAAATAATTTGAAAGCAATAATGGACATTCTTTGGAGCAGATATTTTTCTTACTCTTCAGTTCTTGATTTAAGTATGATGTTAGCTGCGGATCCAGTGAGGAACCCTGTTCCACCAATATTTGAAGCATAGGCCACAGATAGGAGTACACCCTTGCAGAACCTTTTTAACATGTAAAAGCGTCATCATAAAAATAAGGTAACATTTAATACAAACATAAAATACATTTTCTAAACATTTCCTAACGTTTTACACATAGTAACTATCTAAAATTCAAATGTGAAACGATATGTAATTATTCATTATATTGAACACAGAATATTTAAACATCTATTAATTTGATGCGCAAACAATTTCGGCTTCGGCTAATTAATTACTGGAGTTGGTAATTTACATGCATTGCAAGCTAGCCTGTTTTGCCACAACGAAAAGTTACAGAAATGGACGACAATTACTTTAATGTTGTTTACCGTTGAGTAAGACGATAGAGGACGTTAGACGTGACTGATGTATACGGCCAAAATACACCGCCGATATTAGCAGCTACATATACGCCATACATTAAATGCCGCATAAGGTCCTCCTTATCTCTATTTAACTCTGTATCTCCTTCATCTTGACCAACCACAACGTATAATGACCCTTCGCTATATCTGTCCATTGCATATTAATTAAAAACTTTAATCTACTATTACTACAACTGCATACGCATTTTGATAGAAAACCCTGAAAACCTGCATTCTGAATTTATACCATAGGTGTGTTATTAAAATTACAAATTGATTGTCCTTACTTTTCATCGTATTCTTTTTTTGATGAAGTTTGGTCAAGGCCAAGGCCATCAATATATTTTTCATCATCTTCAAATCCAATATTTGTAGCTCCTTCTAAAGCAATAATTTTATCATTGTTCTTAATACACTCTTCTGGCTCTGCATCCTAAAGAAATTATAGCAAATGTTACATTCAAAATATTAAAATGACACAAACTGTATTTATGTATTTAGGACTTCAATGAATAATAATTTAGTAGAGGATTAATGATATAATTCGATTCTTACTTTGCTCAACTCCTGTAACACAGCTAAAACAATCGGTACCTGAAACATTTATTGGAAAAAGTTATATTGATTTTATAATAAGAAAATATCCTTGCAAATATAATTTACCAACCATCATTGCTGTGGTTGCAGTATTTGAAATCCACATTGATAGTAACATTGTTGTCATCATTATCCCCAGCATAAGTCTGGAATTAAATATGATACATTAAAATGAAAGCGTTTTGTTTCATCCAAAAATTATTATTGAAATATTTATTAATTATTCATTAAGTATCAAATTTAACCTCACGCTTTATTTACATGAGCCACGTGGATTTAAGTATTTCATGTGAAGCTTTATAATAATTTTGACAGTGACATTGGCATTGCTCATGACATTCCGCCAATGCGATATCTCTTTTTGTTAAATAATGGAGTATATCAATAATTAATAGCAATGTCATCAAACAAAAGAGGGTGGGGCATTATTACAACCAAAGCCTCGTATTTATGCAGCAATTTAAAGCCTCCAAATACTTGTTAAATTATACAGTTTCTCGTTCTCAAACACTTAACTTGGTTCAATGTCACAATAGTCAAAAGTCAGAGGTGGTCAAGGACGAACCTGAATTTCAAATCAGGTCTGACGGCTTATATAACATTTAAGTTACTTAGTAAAATAACTAAATTCCTTATAAATTATTTTAAATTTATTTCTAAAAATAAATTTATTTTTCTGGAATCATTGGTAAAGAAGGCATTCGACTTATCAAACAAATTGGTGAACGTTTAAAAGTTAATACGGGAGAAGAATTGGCTTACCTATTTTAAAAGATAAGTTTAGCAATTCAGAAGGGAAACGCAATGTCAATTCTAGGAACTCTTCCTGATGGAAGACGCTTAGAAGAAATACTTTTCATCTAAAGTTACAATTTAATTAATATCAGTCTGTATTCGTTCTTAAAAACAATTAAAACTAAATTCCTTCGAAATAAATACTAGCAATATACGTAACGTTTAAACTCTGTTTTTAATAAACTGGAGCAGGGTTTATGCTTACTAATAAACATTTGTCATTTAATTTGAGCAGCATTATTACTGTTAGTTAATATGAAGTTAAGCATTCATACCATATACCATAAATTAAATCATTTAATATTCCATACCTAATTGGTGAACTTCCAACAAGAGTCATTACACGAAGCGCAACGCGCTTGTGCAAATTGCAGTACTCAACAGACAAGGCGATAATAAGCCCTCCGACAAACATCATATTTGTTTCACGCATATAATTTATAGAAACCTTTCCTGTAAATTTAATAATAATTTTAATTAATTTATGAGAGAAAATGTATCAAGTAATGCAAATTTTTTAACCTGTGTCTTGGATGCCTAATAATGGAAAAAGTACGATTGGAAGGAGAGCTGTAACACATGAAAAACACAAGAAATTGTTATTATAATTTCATTTAAAATCACTTGTTTCTTAAATTGGCATAATTTATAAACTTTTCATTTGAGATACAATTTTAAAAACAAACAGAGAAGAAACAAAAACAATTTTAATTATTACCCGTAACGGCTAGAGGGATGGATTCCACCATCCAATATGCAGCCATCATCAAAATTACATAAGCACATTTGAATTTCTAAGAAATAATAATAACCAATAAGTTATTATTTTGAATTAAAAAAAATAACTTACAGTAGCAGGTCTTTCTTGCGGAGTACCGGCGTATATTACATCTCTATCTTCAAGAAACAATAAAGGGGAGAGCATTACAGGTATGAGTATCGTTAAGAAAAATTTCCAGTTAGCTAGTATTGGCCATCTTTTCTGAATGGAGACCGTCATCCTTAAATTTAATGTGATTTTATTAAAATAGTAACTAAACAAACTAAAATTATTTTTCTATCACAGACTGCTCGCTGTCGCTGGTTGGAGGCTGATGGTTTATAATTGTTTACGCGTTTATTCTCAAATACTTTCACCCTAAATGAACCCCTGTTAATTAAAAATTATTTAAACCCCAGAGACATTTATGTATGACAAACATGTCCTGTTTAATCTGTGCAAAGAAGATATATAAATTACAAAATTATTATCTAAATAAAGCGTAATTTATTTTTTTTCCAACAAAAAATAATGATTTTATAACAACGCAACTTAAATTAAGTTCCATTTATATAATTGTTAATGACTAATGTAAATTCATAACGAATCAAGATCTGGAACTCAAATCAAAGTGTGAATGTGACAATTAAAATCGATTGGATTGCATCTTGAGTGACCAGATAAGATAAAACTCATATTAAAAATGTTATAATCAAAATCAATCATCACGAAAAAAAATGTCTGTGATATTTCACCGACGAATAAAATATACACACGAATTAAAAATTTCACATTTCTAAATACATTTTCATTTAATTTAATTTTAACGAAAATGAATTATTTTGTCATGTTTTAATGAATCCTTATAAACAGATACTTACCTGAATTCACAATCTTTGTTAATAAAGTCAAATAAATTATATACACGCTCACTTTCACTTTTATTTTTAAGAATAATATTTGAATTTTTGCATTATTGACATTGTTAAATTAAAGAATTTGCTTAAATAACGTTAAGTTTATAGTCGTGAAACAATTATTGTTTAAGCTGTTGCTAGTTTAACTCCTCCAGAAGAAAAGAGGGATCAACTCTAACTTTGCAAACTTTTTATTTAGTAGCTATAATAGAAGAATTAGCAAAATAATGAGAGTTTAATCACTTCTATGCAATAAATTTAATGTCCGCTGTTCTAGTTCATCCAAGGTTTTTACGTCAGGATTTGTTAATTCAATGTCTGTTGAATAAATCCTGATTAATCGGGACTCTATTAATCTTTCATCTAATTTTTCTCCAAGTCATTCAATTAAACTGCTCATGGCTTGGAAATAATGTTTGAACTAAATATTTTCATATTTATATACGTCCACAAATATTCCAAAGGCATCTCCATTTTTTAAAAGATTAGAAATTATTTTATATTCTATGAAGCAGATGAGGTAGTTGAACTCATCAAATTATTTATTTAAGTTCAGAAAAATCAGAAAATCTTTATTTATTAAATTTTTTGGTCTCATTTTCTATTCGATTTGGAAGAAAAATAATTATTAAATATATAAACATACTTTCTGTATAACATCATAGCCTTACTTATGCCAAACGTAATTAAATTGCAAAACTTTTTAATTGTAATTTAGTTAAAACTTTAATACGTAAATTGAAAGTTACAAACTAATAAGTGTACGAGGAAAACAAATCTTTTTGTTTAAGTATTACACAATGGCGTGTACATTTTGTTTTAATTAAAAGAATAACCTTGCATAGTTCCAGACAAAAATTTAATGACGGAATTATTACAATAATCTTAAGAAATATTAATGCTGGTACTAAAAACATTTATTTCACTAAATGGAAGAAACTGCTATAAATGTTTCTCTTTCATAAGTTCCATAATATGCAAAGTTAATATTTTGTATTTAATTTTTTGTATATAAAATAAGGGTATAAAAATGTTTAATTCATAAAATAATTTTTGCAATCTTTTTACCTTTGTGCTGAATTTGTCCTTAGCATTATTTTGTGATTAACTTCTTCAATTTTAGGATTAAATGTAACTTCAATCATTTTGTAACACAAAAGAAATAGCTTAATCACATCCGATTTCTAATTTAAACAAAATTAACAAATAAAAGCGATATACAAAAATTCCATATCTTTTTGCTGAAATAATATGCAGAGAATCTCTTTTTATTCTATCCTTTCTTAATACTAGTTATTCAATTCCTACCAACCTCACAATTTCTAATGTTAATGAATGTTGTATTACTAACATAACTTTAGTAACTGGTATTCCTTGATTTATATCTTACACAGTAAGTATTCACATTAATATAAAAATTTGCAAATATTTCAACAATCATGAATTTTGGAGTTGTTACGAATAATTCATTATTTTGGAGTCACCAGAACGCGGTGAACTGGCTTTACCTCATGAATAATTAAATAGATGTTACGAATCATTCAGGAAGCTGCAATAAATATTGATCATATAGGAAATAAACACAAGAATAAATCAACTATAATTTAGTACTGAAATTAAAAAAGGTATTTTAAAATTGGAAATTAAAAGCTTTGTATTACATGGAATTATTTACCTTTAATTTATGATTGATAATAATTTTAACCCAATTCGATCGAGTTCCTGTGGAAAATTTCTAAGCATAAAAAGGACAATGAAGAGATTTAATAAAATCAAAAATGAAAAACAGTTGGCTTTTTTCCTGAAATCTTTAGTCTAGTCCAAATTAACAAAGGAATTAATAATAACAACACGTGTTTTTAGTATGATAATTATATAATAATCTCATAAATCAGGTCACTTTCTTTCAATGTAAAGAAAGATTAAAGATACACAACGTAAAAACTATTAATTGAGGCTATAGTTTTATTTTCCGCATAAATAATACGTATTAGCATCCGACGACGCTGCTGGAGACTCCATATCCTGGATAATCACAATACAAGTTGACTAAAGGGCATCAACTTCTTTTGATTTAAAATTAAACTTAATATATATTATTAATTCTGTTGTTATTGGATTGTATTGGGATAAAACCCCGTTAAAAAACTAGTATAGAACTAGTAAAACAACGCCAACGCCTTGCGTACTTTGGGTTTGGTAAACCAGAAAACTTATTGAATTTAAATGAGTTTGTGTCTACGTGATAAAAAAGACAATGAAAATTAAAAATTAATTAGGTGTAGCATCTTTTATACTCAAATTCATTTTTTTAATAATAATTTTATAAAGTTATAAAAACTATAAAAAATCACACTCCCATGTTATTTCTGCAGAAACATATTATTCATGATTTATTCAAGTTCATTTTTTTTACTTTTCCCCGTAACAGAATTGGACCTGTGACCCCTTAAATGAATGATCTTGACCTATTCTTTCATAATAAGGTCTAAGTTTTTGGCCAACGACCTTTAAAGTCAAGTTATAAGGTCAAACGTAAGTGACCTTGAAGTAAAAAATTTTCGTCCATTTTTTTCCCTGTTCCCCGGAACAGATTTTGACTCTTTAAATGATTGGTCTTGACCTAAACCTTCATTTTAAATTGCAAAATGTTGGCCAACTACCTTAGAACAGGATTTACCTAATTTTTTAAAAAATATGCCCATCCCCGTTATATGACCTTGAGAAAACCGGTTTGGACTTCTCGCCGGTAATAAAATCCAGATTATGCCTTAGTGAAAGTGATACTTTCTTCGTTAACTTTTTTCTTTAGATTTTAGATATAAATTTTCGCGGTCGATTTGAATTATTATGTGGATTAGTGTTTAATTTTGTTTTTGTTTTTAAACAATCAATGAAAATTGTAAGTAAGTTCTATAAAGGAAAACATTTACTGAATAACTTATTAATTTTATGATTGCAGAGACTGATTGCATTTTCAGTATAATATGTCAGGAGGAGATCGCGGAGATGCAGTAAGTTCCGCTACAGCCCTTTTGTCGTGGAGGAAGTTGCATTTGAGTCGTGCCAAATTGAAAGCAATCAATAAAACTTCAGCGCTCATGTCCGGGTTTGCAATGGTAAGTTTCGCTACAAATTCTTACTAACAATTTGATTGGTACTTAATGAGAATGTTTTTGATTTATAGGTTGCTATGGTAGAAATGCAGTTAAGCATCGACACGAAAGTTCCACCTGGTCTTTTGGTTGCCTTCGTGATATGTACTAGTCTTTTGGTTGCTGTTCATATGCTAGCTCTTATGATCAGTACCTGCATTTTACCTAATGTTGAAGCTATTTCAAACTTACGTAATATTAACATAGTTGATGAATCTCCCCACGAGAGAATGCACTGGTAACTCCTTTCCATAAACTTTAATATTGTAATGAAGGGAAAAACTATAACAAGAAAACTTTGACCATTTTAGGTATATCGAAGCAGGTTGGGCCTTTAGCACTGTTTTGGGCATATTTCTTTTTTTGTGTGAGCTCGCCATCCTTTGCTGGGTGAAATTTTATGACTATTCAATAATGGCTGCATCCTCTGCTACCATAATTATGGTTCCAGTTCTAATACTTTTCATGGGTTTTGCAATTCATTTTTACCATAAGCTTGTTGTACATAAGTACGAACTTACCGAATCAGGTATTCGAGAATTGGAGCAACTCAAAATAGAACTGGATTCTACAGTAACGAGTCTAGTTTCAAATTCCAATTCACCAAGTAAAAACAATATTCATATCGTTTAATCTATTAATATATTCTCGTTCTTTAGTTTTATTCGACCATGTCAAAATTATTAATACTTACTTGCGTTACATTACGTTGGGTTTGGTAAACCAGAAAACTTGTTGAATTTAAATGAGTTAGTGTCTACGTGATAAAAAAAAAGACAATGAAAATTAAAAATTAATTCGGTGTAGTATCTTTTATACTCAAAGTCATTTTTTTAATAATAATTTTGATAAAGTTATAAAAACTATAAAAAATCACACTCCCATGTTATTTCTGCAGAAACATATATTCATGATTTATTTATTTTTAAATAAAACTCTCTGGATAAAATCTACAAATATTTTTAACTACTTCAAATATTTGTTTATCGAGATCCCTTTCACTTCATAATTATTATTATTTATACTCATTCGTTGAGTTTTGATATTGAAATTAGTAATTTTTGTGAATTTCATTATTGATCTCAATCTTTGCTCGTGTTACGCAAGCTCAACTCCGAACTTCACTTATTAAGAGCTTCTGATTATAATTGACTAACTTAAAGAATAAGTTAATAATTTCTGAAAGAACTGAAGTATAAGTACAAATCTTAAACCGTTGAAAACAATTACGGCTTTTCATTTGAATACTTATCCATTAAACACTGAATAATGTTCGTGAGCAGTTGTCCCACCACCACCTGGACGTGCAGACATAACTGATAATTGTCCGTTAGAATTGAGCAATGCCCCTCCTGGTTGTCCAAGTCCCATTAGGGTAGATGTTGACATTCCATACGCTCCATATTTTGTACCATAGTCATTGCGAACAACGATAGACTTTCCGTATTGTGATTGGAACTTACAAATGATGGGGTACTGAATTTGGGATATATTTGTAATATCCAAATATGTTAAATTCTTGCATTTTTTGAGATGTTCAAGACTTATATTTGTTAACTGGAGGCAGCCGGATAAGTTTAGTGATGTTAAATTTGTTATTGTTGGAGAATCAGGTGAACCAAGTTGTGCAATCCCTGCATCCGTTATTTTTGAGCATGTGCTGATATCCAGAGATGTGATAGTTCCCGCATGCAATGTAATGTATCTAAACAAAGTTAAGAGACATTAGCTGTTTTTTTACATTTGAAAGGTTACTTTAAGTATTGCTATTGATACCTAAGAGATACATCTGAAATAGAAGCTCCTGAAAGTATTAGTACTTTGAGAGCACGAAGCCGTGACTTAGTATCGGTGAGTCCAGGCCGAGAATCAATTGGAGGTGCTAAGATCTCTCGGAGCCCCGCATCTGTCAAACCACCAACAAACCCCAAATCTAGAGTGTGTAAAGCAGGGCAGACACAAGACTTTACTGCTGAAACAGTTTTCCATGGGAGTCCTTGAAGGTACAACTCCTTTAGCTGTGGTAGTCTACTCATAATCCAGCATAGTTGATGATAAGAAGTAGCAGTCCAATTTAGTATAACCGAAGTGGGCTGTCTACGAGTTACACCAACCATAATTTCTGCTGTCATTTTCCTACAACATTTCAAAAAATTTTAAATCCATGTTGATTTTTTCAATTATAATTACAATATGTGATAGTGCTCACCTGTTGCTAACATCTATTTGTTGCCAAAGAACAGGCGAGAGACCAATTCTATTCCAGTCTTTGCAAACAGACAGAACTTTATTCAATATGGGTAAATCAAAACGTTTGAAAACTTCCAACATCACATCTTTGTCTTTCCAGTATTGAATGTTTGTTTTTGACATATGTTTGTTACTAGTAGATTTTTCATCATCAGTTAATTCTGCCGGTCTCACCACATTAGTTGCAGTCTTTAAAGATTTCCCTGATTTTGTCATTATAATACTCGAGAGCTGGGTTCTGAAAAAAGTAAAACAAAGGGAAATTCTTAAGTGTCATCTCATCAAACTTAATGAAACAAACCTTTGCGGAAACTTGATTGGAGAAGCTTTCTTTGAGCCACCATCGTCAGAGTTACTTTCTTCATCGGACTCATCCTTGTCTCTATCGTCTTCACTTCTTTTCGTTTTAAGTTTCATAGTGAGATCCTCAGAAAGTCTCCGCTTAACACCTTGCTTTTGTTCCGCAGGAGGTGATAGAGATCGTTTGTCTGAAACTTTAGTGTCAAGAAAATAAAAACAAATAAGAATTATCAAAATATTAAAACAGGCAAACAATTTTAATTTTGTATCTTTTTACTTTTCTTTGAAAGAGTTTCTGTAGCCGTTTTGTTTTCATCTTTGGATCCAGAATCCTCTTCTTTATCATGATCGCTGATTTCTGAGCCAAGATGCGACACTGGCCTTTTTCCAGCTGGCTTTTTTGCTGATACCGATTTCTTTTCCCCTGATTTGGAATTATGAGATCCTGGTTCATCAATCGATCGGCGTCCTTGCAAAACTTTCTGTTGTACTTGAGTTAACTTAGCTTCTACTTGCTTTTCATCTTCGCGATCCTGATATTGAATATTATTATTAAGAGTTCAGATATAAATATTAATCAATTACAGATTTGGTAGGAACACCACTTGTAGTCGTTGTAGGAATTTCTTTCAATGTAGCTTTCGGTTCAGGTGGGTAAACCATTTGATGAACATTACCAGTAGATTCTCTACTTACAAATTGAGCCATTTTAGAAGGACGTGGTTTTGATTCTTTTTCAAGACAAACTGGACATTCCCAACTGTTTGGTAAATCATCATTCACTATTCCTATGGCCTTGGTTGGAGCTACACATAAAGCATGAGTAATTTTGAAACACAAGCTACACTCCAGAAGATTCGAAGGTCCACACTGTAATATTTTTTAAAAAATTAACTACAATGAAGAAGTAACTTTCTAAGTAAAAAGTAACTTACTCTTTTGATTGAAAACGCAGATGGACCAGGTATCTCATTCCATCCATCAAGACCACATTCACAACAGGCTGACGAAGTTGGTAAACCAGGCTAACATTTGGAAATTAACGATTAACTTACAGTATACATTGAATGATTTGTTTTTACCTTCATGCACTCTCTCATAATACAAATCCCTTGGCGATTTACACATTTGACGCAATCTTTACAGTCTTCATTATTAAGGCAGGATTGACAATCCCCACATCGAATTCTTCGAAGAAAAATGTCTGATTCCAAAACTTCCTGTTGAGCTTTTAAAGTATCAGCAGTACTTCCTATGGTTCCTGAAGGTTTTTGCCTTTTCTTCGGCTCATAATTGTACTTGACTTTTCCAACTTCCTGTTAACAGAGACAATTTGAAGATTAAATAAATTGCCAAAATATATTTTATACTTACCTCCGCTTTTTCATCAGGCCACACAAGAATAGGGAGTCCAGTGACTGCCTTATCAGGATTATCAAATCGATGCTCGGAAACAATATGACGAACGGCACGGAGAAGTTCTACAGGGTCTTTGATTATTGCTGGAACATTCTTTCTAGGAATCGGAAGTTGATGTAAATACAAAACAATGGATTTGAGACCCAACAGTTCCTGTGGACTAAGATGTACGCCCTGTTGTGAATGAAATCAATTGATAATGATTCTGAAAATAATTAATGCTTAAAACTAACCTGAGATACTAATTTCTTTCCTGCATAGTATCCTTTATACAGGAATAATTTTTTCTCTTCTTCTGAATCTGTTGGGTTTTGTACGAAATTAATCCCAAGCAAACAGTGAACGTATCGATTGAGAGTATACCAAAGCATTTCCGTAAAAAAAGGATACCGAAATTTTTGTGGAACTTTTGTTGTTTCTTCAACTGTAGCAATACGAATTTGTTTATCAATTCCAAAACTATGAAGAAAGTTTCCACCAAAAACAAGAGAATCTTTCGGAGTATAAACTGCATGAATCCATCCGGAAGGAATAAAGAAAGTGTCACCAGCTTGAAGGTATACACGTCCACATTCTTCTACGTTGTCACCAAAGAATGTGTCTCCTTGCTTTCCAGAGAGTACCCAGGCTTGATAATTTTCCAAATTCTTTTCAGTTGGAGGAATCAGCCAAAATACCTAGAAGTGTTTAAATAAGCCAATTAGTGGAAAAACAGAAATGTGATCATGAAATGTAGGAAATTGGTTAATTACTTTTGCTCCTTTAAGGATATGATACCATACTGAAGTACCACCAAAATCTACATGAAAATCCGTATAGCATCCTTTCACACTCATCAAACAGTATTTTTGAACTTTAGGGTACATCATTTCATCCATAACCTGTAATATAAAATTGAATAAATAAATTAAGAAGGTGGGTGAATATTCATTATTTTAACTGACGTTGGTTGACTCTGTTTGCATATTCTTCAAATGTCTTGGCCATACTCGATCAACCCAATCTAATTGACGAACAACAGTTGGTGACTCTACATAATTCTCTAACTTTGTGTGAGAAAATTCTAAACTGATCACATTCAAGAGACGATCCTTTGCTTGATTATCATAGTATTCTTGCCATTCTTTCATATTCATTTCAAGATTCTTCTGAGTGCGTACATCCATCACATCAAGCATTCGTTTGGACCCTGACAAGACAAAGAAATGTTTAATTTAAGTATAGGAAGTTCTTCATAGCGTCAACTTACCAACACATGTTTTGACGTCAGAGACTGAGAAATTTGTCCCAGGGACACGGATTCCAAGTCCTGTCTTGTCCTTGAAGAGAATAGGCATAGTGAATCCATGTTTTTGTATGTAGGCCAAATCAAATTCTGATTTCATGAATAGAATAATATTAATTATTTAATGATAATCTAATATAAACTTAAGCTCACCAGTTCCTTTAAGCTCTTTGTATAATGGAGAATCGAATCTTTTCGTAGCCAATTTCTCTTCCAAATCAAAGATCTGTGGTCCTTCGATGTCATCATCGGCGTCACCAAGGAAATCATCAGTATAAAATTTCCGTTCCTTTCTATCTCTCTGTTTATGTCGATGACGACGATGGCAGCAACGAAAAAAATACAATTTATATGTCATTATAATATCACCCATTGTTAAAATATGCAGGAATTAACTTTATTTATTTATGAAATTAAAATTATTTCCAAAAAATTAATTTGTTTCCACAAATTAAAGATGAAGACTGCACTTTCTTCTCAGCAGCAAAATTCTAATCTTTAAAAAACCTCGCTTTGGCCTCCTTCTTGTGTAAAAAAATACTTCCAAATTAATCAAACACAAAATGAGAAAAAATTGTCTTTCTCTAGAAATGCTTCTTCCAAAAACTCAAGTGAAAGTGTAAAAAAAATTATTTTTCTTTAAAAACTCCTTTCACTACTTGTAAAAAAAAAACTTAACAATTAATTTTAACAGTTACTATTCTAATATAACTAAAATTTCTGAATTATTTTAAAAGTAAAGTTGACTTTCTCTTACCAATTGACGTGTATTTCTTTTTGGACTTTTCTTTCCTTCCTTTCCTTTTTGACTCATTTTTTTAGTTATTTCCTTAATAATACCCTACTTTCTCCAATTGTTGACTTCAGTAAAGAATAACAAAGATGAACTGAAATTAACATAATAAATAAATTAATGTTTTCCTAAGATATGCAATATATATAATTTATATATCTTAAAATTTAAAGTTATCATTTATTTTTGAAGCCTACTC
Organism: Friesea truncata; assembly: GCA_034699725.1. Taxonomy (NCBI): domain Eukaryota; kingdom Metazoa; phylum Arthropoda; class Collembola; order Poduromorpha; family Neanuridae; genus Friesea; species Friesea truncata. Next base: position 21,600 of record JAQGCN010000185.1, on the reverse strand, counting down.
TTTAAGATAATTCCCGTTCCGTTAGATTAGTTAAAAATATTACAATCTGTTGTAGTACTGTTAAATACAGGATATACCTTCTTACATCTTTAAATATTATCTGTTTGAAGGTTAACTTAATCAGTAATCAAATAATATAAGCAACATTTCTATAGAAGTAAATTTAAAAATGTGAAACATGTTAATATTGACTAAATTTATACCTGGATCTTTTATTCATTTACCTTTTTGTGATGATCAAACAGTCTTCATGATTTAGCAAGTAAACTATAAAAATATTAACTTATTAATATATTTTTATTATAATTAATTTAAATTGATTACTACTTACTTTATCCTGAGATGGAAAGAGCTATTTAATATTTTAAGAAGTGGACTCATACAGTAGTCAATTTTTCATGGAGTCAACCAATCCAGTCGTCCATTGGTTATATTTATTTTCTGTTTATAAAATTACGGTTGTTGACACCGCCGCTGATTTATACTTGAACGCATGTGGTATAGTCCAAAAACACTTTGAATTTTGGACTACAAAAAGAAAGAAGTGGTAATACAGAAATATATCAAGGGTGGATCAGACTGGCGCAGTGGTTAGTAGATGGAATGGAAGCCTATTCTTTTGTGGTAAGAAGCAATGGGGATTTTGGGGGTTTAGGGATACGGACATATATTTTTATTTTCAATGAAGAAATTAGACAATGGAAAACCTTTCATAAACAATAGAAATTGTAGAAAAAAAAGTTGAAGAAGCCCAGTTTATATTTAGGTGAAATATATTTTACAATTTTACTTTGTTTTTTTTTTAAAAAAAAAGACAAAATGGTCATCAATAAAAATTTTTTGTGTAACGGTATTATTGGTATACATTGACATTAAATTGAAAAAGAAACTCTCAAAGCTTTCTACACCTTTGTTTTTAAACTTTTTTTCTAAATAAAGTATAAAAAAATAAATTTCATTCCATTGAGGTGAAGGAAAATTATTTTAAATATTGCTAAAAATATTTTGGGTATACCAAATTTATTCTATCAAGACCCTTCAAATCCTTCAAATGGCTTAATGTTTATTTTATTTGTCTTGAAATTTTTTATGAAACCAAAAATAACGCGTATTTGCACTTTTGCCTCCTTTTTAAACAATTAGGGGATGATTATCCATGATTAATACTAAATCTCGGCTTGGATTTTTTTTCAAGGTGTAGGAGTAATGTGTCGATATTTCTATAAGGTATAGAAAACGAGAAGTCGTTTATGATGTTAATCATTATGCAATATGCATTAAACATATATTATTTCCACAACGAAATTGTTTCCTCTGTAAATCAATGTGTTCATGCATGAAATTAATCAGTAAACCAAAAGAAAGGTTCTCCTTCTTTAGCGTCACTACTTGCTGTTTATGACTAAAAAAAATTTAGGGTCCCATTATTCCATTAGCAATTGCTTTCCTCAGCACTTGGAATTTTTTATCTCGTACTAACAAATAAGTAGTGCTCGTTTCGTTGAATTTTACAATCTACAATACACACTTTCAGTTTACACTATATTACAAATACAAATTTAAATTAAAGAGTGATTGACTCCATATTTATTAATAATTTTCACATTTCGTGGTAAGGTGTACCCGGAAAAACAATAATAATTACTTAGAATATCTGAATCATCTGTTACTTATTTTAATCGTCCATTACTATTACCTTATCAGTGTTTAGTTGAATTGTTTGTTATTTTTGGAATTTACACCTCCATGTCACATAAAAAAGCAGATACGCTGGATAAAAGTCCAGTTTAATTTCGTGAGTCGTGACAAAAGTGGATATAATTTGGCCTTTCATTTGGAATCTGCTTGTCATATCCTTTTCAAGTTGAAAAATGTACGAAAGTACAAGTACTGCAAGATTGTTATTAAACACAATAAAGAATTAAGTGACCATAATAAATAAGTTTAAGACAGATGTGTATAGTTGATATTTTTTGTGTGGTTAATTTATTGGTAAATCCTAAAAGTAACTCAATGCATCTAATTCTATTCATCTTCAGTTGATGGAACTCAATTCTTTATTTAAATCTTTAACACTATACAATTCCAGACAACAGAGTCATAATAGGTTGGTGAATGGTGATGTAATGATGGTAACAAACTTCTATTATTTATTCTATTCAAGTGGTTGTGATTTGTGACAAGCACAAACTTATACTCCAAGCAAAAAGTTTTACAAATTTAAAAGAAATTTGGAAAAATTATTAGTAAAACTTGAAATTGTGAAAGTTATGAAGATGAGTAGTAATGACAATGTGCATTCATCGAATCTTTACTTCGACAATTACGGTTACAGTGCTTCCTTGCCAAGTATTCCTAGCCAAGTCCAAAATGAGGTAAATAATTAATTAAAGCTTTTTATCAAATTATATGCTTGAAGAATAACATTAATTCGCAATTTGCCTTTAGTGAGTTGTTTTAATTGAAATTCTGGCTTTTTGCTAAAGCTTTGGTGTGTTGTTTTTTGGTGAGTGTTGGAATGATTATTCATTTTGCTAATGATTACCATCTAATAAGTTAATATTCCCTTGGAAGTTGGAATGGAATGAGTAAAAAAATGTTAATGACGCTTTAGTGAAAGTTTTTTACTTTCTCCGTCGAATTTTTTTTATAATTGAATTAAAATTTTGGCGGTGGATTTGAACTTTTATGTAGATGAGTGTTTATAATTTTGTTTTTTTAAAAGTTTAATTGCGGTTGGGTTAATCGATCAGTTTAACTTTTAATTTAATTCAAACCAATTCTTACACCAATTGAATTGATAGTCAAATTACAAAGTAAGTTAAAGGCAAATAATTTATTGAATATACTACCAGGTGACCACAATTGAAGCTGGACATGTGTTAAGGAATATATTTTTGAGTCGCAGTTGTTGTCTCCTATATTAATTATAATCCAGGGAGGGTATTTTTTTAACTGTACACAAACAGATGATGGTCAACATTATTAAGGTGATTAACATTTATCTCTCGCTTCTGCTCTGCATAATTTTAAACTTTTCCACCTTGAAGAACAATCAAGCATACCATAATCAACCTTACCTTTTCTCTTAAACATAAACTTAACTTAAATCATCATCAATCGCCGTCTTTTTGTTTCACTTTGAGTTATATTCATTAATTTTTCCTTAAAGGCTATACTGCACTGCAACTGCAATTGCCTATGCGCTTAATCTTATTAACTTTACTTTTACTTTCATCAATAAATCCTTTGTTTTAAACTTAATTTTGAAGAAGATGTTTCATTATTTATAACTTTTCCATTTTACCTTTTATTTTAGTATTTAGCACTAAAAGTTCTAGTGCGTGATTTTAAATTAGAATAAAAATAAATATTAAGGTGTAGGAATAACGATTGAAGTTAAACTAAAACTATTATTCATTCGTGTGTAAGTGTAACCCATGCCATTTATATTTCTTTTATGTACCAGTGCGTCGCGTGAGCAGTATATGAATTCAGAATTGCAAGCAAGTAATAATCAAGCAGCAGTTAAAAGTTTAATGAGTAACAACAATTTGTCCTGAAATCTCTTTAAAAGTTGACCCAAATATTCAATCCAATTTAAGAATCCAGATATTTAACTTCAATTAATTAAGTGAGCCTTATTAATTGTCATTAGGTGAACTTAATCACATAAGGATGGGCTTTGTCGATTATCACGATACTTCAAATGCACATGAGGTTTGTATATTCATATTTTTTCAAAGGGCAGTTTTTCTGTCTGAGCCTGGGATAATTATTTGGTATTCAAACGCAATTAGAAATTATTGTGGTTTTAAGTAAAGTGTGGTTCTGATTGGTTACTTTTTTAATGATCAATTTTTCAAGTTTTGTAAGTTTTGTGGATTTGAAAGACACAGTCTAGATTCAATTTGGTCGTGGTAGCTGGTAGAGAATGATTTTAATTAGCTTTCTAACATTTCAATATTGCTCTGTCTTTGCAAAAGCTTGTCTTCTTTGGATATTTGTACTACCGAACATTACGACAGAAGGGTGGTGGGTGGATATAAAAGTTGCCAATTGAAGCGAGCGAATGGTCAATGGAGTGGGTTCCTCCACAACTGCGACAATATGGTGATGTGGTAAGCTGTGTTGTGTTGAATGTTAGTTAAAACTATGCTATTAAGCTTTTTTTATACGCATTATTTATCTATTTATTTTCATTGCTATTCATGCTTGTATTAAAAATTTTAATTATGAATTTAAGAACTTGAATATTTTCCTTGTCTTAATGTGATTTTATGGTTTCAGTATAATATGGGAGGAGGAGGTGGCGGAGATGCAGCAAGTTCCGCTGCTACACTTTTATCTTGGAGGAAGTTACATTTAAGTCGTGCCAAATTGAAAGCAATCAATAAAACTTCAGCGCTCATGTCCGGGTTTGCAATGGTAAGTTTCGCTACAATGCTTGTTAGCAATGTTTAGATTAGCATAGGTTGAAGTACTTAAGAAGAATGTTTTTGATTTTTAGGTAGCTATGGTAGAAATGCAGTTAAGCAGTGACACGAAAGTTCCACCTGGTCTTTTGGTCGCATTCGTGATATGTACTAGTCTCTTGGTAGCTGTTCATATGCTTGCTCTTATGATCAGTACCTGCATTTTACCTAATGTTGAAGCTATTTCAAACTTACATAATATAAATATAGTTGAAGAATCTCCCCACGAAAGGATGCATTGGTATGGTAACTTTTTCCTATTGTAATGATAAGTAAAAACTATAAGAAAACTTTAATCATTTTTAGGTATATCGAAGCAGGTTGGGCCTTTAGCACTGTATTGGGCATATTTCTTTTTCTGTGTGAGCTCGCCATCCTGTGTTGGGTGAAATTTTACGACTACTCAATAATGGCTGCATCCTCTGCTACTATTATCATGGTTCCAGTTCTCATACTTTTTATGGGTTTTGCGGTACATTTTTACCATAAACTTGTCGTTCATAAGTATGAACTCACGGAATCAGGTCTTCGAGAATTGGAGCAACTCAAAATACAACTAGATTCTACAGTAACGAGTCTGGTATCAAATTCCAATTCACCGAGCAGAAATAATGTTCATGTGGTTTAAATTGATCAAAAAGATTTTTTTAGCTGTTAGAACTATAATTATTTATCATATCTTTATCTCAATCGCATTATTATTATCGTACTAAATCGCAATGTACTTAATATTCAATATTACATTGTCCGTTTCTAAAGTTTAACTTAAATTATATTAAGATTGTATTAGTTGAGGAATTGAGCATAACTTATTGAGAAGTAATCACAATTAAGGAACAACTTTTTAAATGAGGAGTGAAGTCGTTTCTTTGTCTTCTTGGACTAAAGTATTGTAACCTCCTATAGAAGGACGTGGTGTCATCGAAGGAACTGTATTGTGATTCAGTGATCCACGATTACTTGTAGTAAGATTGTAAGCAAATGGCAATTCTGTTCTCAAACTTCGTCCTCGAGACCCGGTCTTGTTTGGAAATGAGAATTCATTGTTATAACCAGAGCATCGCTTTTGTAACCACCTTGCTCTGAAATTATAAAATATTTGTTTTTATTTTAAGAAAATAAACTATTAAAAAATTGGATTAAAGAGTTAATTAGATTAAATTCTGTCAGTGCCAAAATCAGTTAAGTGTTAGATTACCTTGAATTCGTTCAATTTGCAAAAAAGAGGCCAATGACCAGGCGTTATTCCAGAAAAAAAAAGATTGGTTAAAATAGATTCTCGTGCTTTAGTTTTATTCGACTGAAAATTGTTAATGCTTACCCAAAAAATAAGGAATTAAGTATTAAATTATTTATAAGCTGACTAGTATAGAATTAGAATAGGATTAGTTATTATTAAAATCAAAAGCTAAGCGATTAATATTAAATTTTGAATAGTTGTATTTTTCATAGCAGTCGTTTCCAGGTACTTTCGTTTTCGTTGGATGTAAGGTACATAATTGACTAAAAAGCAGGGTAATTATTATTAGATATAAAAAATCAAGCTTTCAGGAAGGTAAACCCTGTTTATATATCACTGGAAGGGGTATGGTATTTAACAAATGTTAATATTGGTATCCACTTCGAAGAAACTGAAAGATAAAAAATGTTGTATTTTGGTATTGTTGTATTCAATTTGTATTCCAAAGTTTTTTTCAATTACCTCACCCCCAGTAGCTACCGATTAAAATACTGATGCTGCTCATCATAATCACAATGAAAGAAAAAGACGAGAGATGTGGGGCATTACCACCAAGTTCATGATCAACTTTCAGTCTATCACCATAACGATCAAGTAAGTCCAAAATTACACCATTGGTCCATCCGAATCCAATGACAACCTCGTATTCTCCACCACCACCAGCAGAGCCTGACGTCGTTACGTCATACTGAAAGAGAGATGACAAATGTAAAACTTTGAAATGTATCGTAATTATATTCAGAAATTCACTTTTTCCAGCATGATTCCTCTCTTTTCGTAAAACTTGAAGTTACCCAAGGTCCACTTCTTGGCAATGTCAAATGCAATATCTTTAGCTGCCTGACTCTCGGATTTTGCCAAAGCATCAATCACAAGATGCTGTAAAGGAGCCCAGCCATTGGGGAAATCCCATTGTTCTCCTACAAAAATGGTAGATTACAAATTGTGAATAGGATTGTTATATTGATGTTACCGGTTTGTTGAAGGGATGTTGGGATACCTCCTTCGTATTTAAGTGCTGTACTTAATTCAAGATAGCGAACTACTTTATCCACCATCGTATCATTCACACCGGCCCACAGAGGAATTACATTACTCACGTAGAAATGTCTCCTCAATTCTTCCTTTTCTCTATCGTAATCGTACCAGCATCCGTCTTCATCATCCCATAATATTCCCATTATGGCATCTCGAAGTATATCCGCACGTTGTCTATATATTTCTTCTTTCTCAGTATCCTTAACCTTTATTTCCAATACAGACTTATTAATATTTATTCACGTTTTTTAAAATGAGAATAATGAGTACCATCTTATAAAATCCAGACAGTAGTCGAGCATTTAAATACAAAAAAGCATTCAAGTCTACAGGAATCACATTCGTTGTTCGAGTATGAGCAAGGTCACCTAAAAATTGAAATATTCCAGTAATCGAAATACGCAAACAACTAAAAACTTTATATACCGGTTTCTCCTTTAGGTACAGACCACCACCTAGAACTAAAATCCCACCCAGATTCTGCGCCTGAGTGAAGATCTGTATAAAGTCTTTCCTTCAGCGTTTCGTTATGAAGTTTTTCAACTAATTCATAATCTTCCCTGTAAAATTAAGAAGAAAGAAACATTTATTTTCATACACATTTAATTTCTTAGCCACTGTTTTTCACACCTGTATGACTCAGGTCGGGGTTGGTTTTGAATACTATTGTAGATGGCTAATCTGTGGACATTATTATTTTTATCTTTTACTTCTACCATACGATTCTTTTCCCAAAACAAAAATTCTTTCTCCAAAGTTGGAAGATTTTTAGTTAAGTATTCAATACTGGATTGTCCCCCAACGTAGTCAACGTAATTCTTGACCATTGGGATGAGAAGGGGTGGTTGACTTCTACGGTAATAGACTCGACCACCATTTGGTACAAAACCGTATTCGTCGTGTTCAACCATTTCCAGGAAGTTGTCAATCATTCCTTTCACAGTTTCACTCATTTCTGAATGAAATAGACCGATTTGAATCCTAAAAACATTTAATAGAAGAAAGCGTGAAAATTCGTAATTTAAATTAAATGATTGACATGTGACTCACCAGTAGGAATCCCAGTAGTAAAATTCCCTAAATCTACCCCCTGGAACAATTATTCCATTGCTAACATATATTATGGAAAATCTCTCAGGGTAATCGCGAACTTCGTCTTTGATCTTTCTGCCTAGCCTGTTCCAAAATACATTAAGGTCTTGAGCCCACTTCCGCAACTTACGATCTTGAATCTTTTTCAAAAATTTTGGATCTGAAGTCCAATCTGGTGGATTCCAGGATTCAAGCTCGTTACCTAAAAATCAAATGAGCCCAATATAGTTAATGATTATATTCAACCCCTCATCTTCAAATTAATATAATTTCATTAAATAACAATGTTTTCAGATTGAATGAAATGATTTTCAATAAATATTTAATACTCAACGTAACGTACCTTCTTCGAAATACGTCATGACAAACACGCGGAGATCTTCAGGTTCTGTATAATTTTCTTTTTCATACTCTTGAATAACTTTTTCAGGTGTTAAATCTGTCCTTAATGACATATCAACAAAAGTTTTAGAATCTCGAAATAGTTCTACCATTTGCACTGCATGAAGTAATGGGCCAGAACAGTAGATTTCACTGAAAAAATAATTAAAATTAAAAACTAATACATTCTTGAAACAATTTATGCTCTAGTTGTAAACTATAAATTTCAATGTCAATATGACATTCATTTCCCTTTTCCTCAATTAAGATCCATTACATATATGATTCCCTAGCTAGTACCTAATCAATTACTGAAACATTAAAAATAACAAAAGAGGTTAATTTATGACGTATTTTCACTTGGACATTGTCATTCTTAACATAATAAACCAACACAAGGATGATACACACGTCGCTTATAAACTCTGAACTTTGTCGTATTAACAGCTCTAAATATTAAAAATTCTATTGTGGAAAGGGCTATCTTACTAAATAAATACTATTGCCAATTTGTAACATTAAAACTTGTCTTTTTGAAATTATCTTAAAAAGTATGTATAGTCTCAAATTAAAATTGTAAAAGGAGTTAATATTTTAATTTAAGATTTTAGTTTCGTTTCAGCATAAAACAAAAAAAATAGCTTTTTAGAAATTATAACGTGCATTGAATTCATATTTTTCAAAAAAAAAATTGACCGAAGGCATACACAAACGACAAATTAATGACCATAATAATTAATATTTACATTTCAAAGTTCACATGAAACAATGCTTATTACATTTGATAAGAATCGTCAAAACAAAAAAATCTTACCCTCAGACAATACAAAAAATAAAATAAAATTGTTTACCTTGCACAAGGGGGTTTGATCTCACTCAGATTTAACGAGAAGCATCTTCCAACGATGAAAGTAAAAATAGAAAATAAGAGAAGTTTACTCATTATTTGTAATTTTTAACTTAAATTTGGCTATTAGTTGACTTTATTTCTTAAATATTAATTCACTAATAAAAAATATTTCAATAATTAAAGAGATGCTTTCTCCTTTGTTTTATCTTTACTAAGTGAACCCTTTTCTTTCTTCTTATCCACTTTCCCTCTCAGAGCATTCAATCGACGCATCTCTTCTCGAAAATCTTCATGCTCATCCCTAAAAAACAAAATCAAAATCTCAATTAATTATTTCATAACACAAACACCTTATAAATTAATCTTTCTCATTATTTTATTTTTATCAATATTTAATATCAAATTCAATTCAATAATCAAAAGTCCGCACTTCAACTACAAAGTTAAACCGCAATCAAAATCAAATTATTCATAAAACATCTACATCGTTACCACCTGTTGAAAATTGACCTTGTCATTTTTTCCCAAAAACACGCGGACTAAAAACCTAAATTAAAGCTTTTTCAGTTGAATTGAATGTAATTTTGAGTGTGAGCATGCATAGAGTTATGGATAATAATTTTGATATAATGGCTTTGAAGTATCAATTGTTATTAATTACTTAACTTAACTTTAGTTACTATTAAACAAACAATTGATTTAACTCAAATAGAGAATTTTGATTATGATTTTCAACGTTTAATACTTCTAATTTATAACTGATGTTATAAATTATTTATCAACAAAATAAAACTCAACAGATAATTACATACAAGAATTTCATGATTGTAATTTTCCGTTGTGCAATTTAGATGAAAATTATTTTAAACAGAATTTAAGTGACGTTACCTATCTGCAAATCTAAATAAGACAATAATACAGAAATATAAATGTTTTTGGAGAAAAAAATTGTTTACCGAGAAAAGTAAAAGTGAAAATGAAGGAGGAGAAAGCAGACTGTCCTTTTGCTTTAATTTATAGTAAGACTTTGGTTAACTTAAGAGTAAATGAAGAATATCAAATTTATTTGACGATTTGACTTTTAAACTAACAGCAACAAGAACAGAAAGTGACTGACAGGGTTAATCAGTCTCCAATTTATGAGATGCTTGGAATTGGATCCTACCTTCTTCTAAAGAGTGTCCCCCTCCAGCTTCACATACATCAATATTCCAACCGACAAAGCATTGATACCTCTTTGTTTAAAAAATACTTCCTACGCTTGGATACAATTTAAACCATTCATACAATACATTCTATCCATCCCTCCCGTTTACTCTCATGGATTTCTGCCATATCTTTCATCTTCATGATTTACCAAACCCTCCTTCCTTCACATCAATCAACTTGGACCAATTTTAGGAAAATGTAACTAGTCACGGGACATAGGATGACGATAGACAACCTTCTAGCTCATTGGTTCTTCAAACGACACATCATACACACACCTCCATTTCGTTGTGCTCAACATGCAAATTGCAAATATCTATAATTATTAATTGCATGTCTTTACGTCAATAAAATTTTTGTCTTATTCTTATTCAATTGATAAGACGGAGATTTTAAAATTGCGTGACGGAATTAAATTTTAATTGTTGTCATTAGCTTAGGTCAGAGAGATGACCAAATTGAAGAGAAATAGTCGGGTAGGCCCAGTAAAGAATAACATCGTCCACCATTGCCAACTGGTTTAAGCAGACAATATTAAAAGATGCTCCTCCCTTTTCGTCACGTTGAAATTTCAATCAGACGAAAAATTGCCAATTCATCTAAAAATGGATCCAGACAATAAAAACTTACTTAATATAAATAATTAAAAACTCGCTGATATAACAATGGCAGGCAGCTGTGTAAAATGCATATTATGCAAAGGATTTTTAGCAAGGGTAAGTGCTTTACAACAATTCAGAGGTTAAAGGACTCATGCTTATAATATTTATTAATACCTTTCTCATTTTTCTTTGATCGTAAAAGATTATCAATTAAACTTTCAATGACTTTCGTTTCATTAATGAGTGCAATAAAAAACGGTACGTGAAGTTAATATAAAAATCCAGGATAAAAAAGAAACAATGAAATTTTGACATTCAAAATTTCAATGCTTCTTTTGAATAGAATATAAAACTCGAATTAATTTTAAATAAAATTAAAAGTTAAAATAAGGAAAAAATTAGAATTTCAAATAGTTTCTATTTTCTAAGAACTTTATTCATTCTCTTGCAATTAGAAGAAGAAAATAAAAATAGAATGCATCTCTAGACAGTCAACATTTCTATTTAAATTTTGATTAACACGATGCACGCGAATGAAAAATTTGCTAAATTTTCATGTCCTCCCAAATCAGACAAGTTATTATTGTGGCTCATTAAAATAACTATTCTAGTTCAATATTAAACAAAAGGTCTTTTGTTCATAATAAACGATTTACTAATATACAGATCTAAGAATAACTGAAAGATGACGACTTGCATTCAATAACACACACGCGCAAAGGTCACCTCATTTAATTTTCGTTACCGAAATAAATTCGGTCTGTCAATCATTCTTCAAATTAAGCTCACATTAGAAAGATCAGAACTAAAAAAGATCAGTTATGCAACATAATAATCTTCACAGGAGATCTTTTTTGTTTAAAACAGATGCCAACTTACTTCGCAAATTATTAACGTCACTTTGTTCATACCTTCCATTACATCAACTAGTAATTATAGTCTTTTGTTTGGATTTAAAGAAACGAAAATGAATGAGAACGAGAATACTACTTGCTACACAAAATTGTAATAATGACAAGGTCAAAGTTAAAACCATTGAAATATTCACTTCACATACACTGATTTACTAACATTTAGATTTTAAGTTATTTTAGTCTTAATTAAACGTCCAATTAACTCTTGACTTAAGTTCAAACTAATTTTCATGACTTTCAGTTTAATTGCATCTACAAATCAATTATTACACCACGACAAATGATAATAATTAAGATCAAAAACAGTCCTTGAAAATTAATCTTATCATCATTAAATCAGATCCTAAATTTAAAGATAAACTACAACTTTGAGTTTCTTCAGATTTAAAATTTTTATATTTCGAGGTACTTTTAGGTTAATTGATCTTCTGCCTGTTCAACAACAAATCCAACACCAAGTATAACAGGTTATTACTTGATTTCTGATTATGGTTACATCTTAAGAATCATTCAAGTTCAACTTACATAGAGTTAAAAGAACGGATTCAAAATCTTTAGATCCTCACTTCTTCTTCCATTGATAAATATTCAAAAAAAGTTTTAGTGAATTTCCAAAAAAAAATCTAAATTAAGCTCGTATGAATATTCTAATGGCGTTTCACACCTTTTCACGGTTAGGTTACTTTTCCCGAAAAATGTTTTTAACTTTATCAAGTTACGAACGTCACACAACTTGCTTGATAGTCTGTCGGAACGAATTGGAACATGCTTATAAATCTAATCCAGATTAATTAAAAGATTCCTTTTATATTCAATTTTAACTAATTAATAAATCCTATAAACTCAGCTAGAGAAACTTATGAACTGTATCTCGAAAGGTGTTTCGAGACTCATCGTTTCTTTCTAACCTATTAGAAAAAATATTCAAAGTAATAATTGCAGACCATATTTCACAGCTTCTGCTCCATTTGACTTTTTAATAACCAGAGTAAACTAAACTTCTACTAATTTTTCTACATAGTTTAAATAGAATAGTTATAAATCATTATATGATTTCTGATCAATAGGCTAAAATTTATGTAACCGTTTTATGATTCTACTCATCCATCAAGGACGACGAAATAATTCTATAAGCTAAATTTTGTATTTGAAGACAACTTTGCAAATGGCAGGAAGTTCATTGAGATTCCATTCTAAAAGTAAACTCATTAATTAAATTCATCTTCAGATACTTTCATTATGAGAGAAAAAAATTATTCATTAAATTAAACAAAAGCTTAATCTTATTTTGAAAAAAACAATTCAAAATTTCCTTAAACAGTTCCCTAAATCTGTGTTAATTCTTAAGTTTCATAAACCAATTCATCAGTAAACATAAACCATAAATCTCGACTAGATAATACATATGAAAACGATAAAATCTCAAGGCTCATCCCTGATTGATCATCAACAAACAATGGAGAATAATTATGACTTCTGAGAAATGTTTTTCTGGTAGTGTTACTATAGGTAAACTTAATATACCAAATTTAGAATTAATTGGTTAAAAATAAATGCAATTTTTAAAACATACCATTGTGAAACGCCTTAAATTTGAAAATAGGTAAAGAAATCAATATTTTACGTAAAATATTGAAACTTAGATCCATATAATTTAAAATGCACAGTTTAAAGTCAACAGAATTATTTAAACGTACTCTACCGTTTACTAAATAAAATAACTCACCGAAACAAGCCATAATCCCTCAGATTTTTCATAAGGAAATGTGTTTCTACGTGTCGAGGGTAATAATTGATCATTATTGGATCCTTGCAATGTGGTAGCCCTCCAATGAGTTTCCCCACCTATACAAGGAACAAATGCATTATAACTACTTCTGGTTTTTTGCTATTTATTGAGTTCCAAATAACTAAACTTACTTCAAATACTCTTCTACTACTCACCAACAATGGCGGAAACACATTTTTAGAAAAAATTTCGAAAAAAAATTTTCGAAAAAAATTTTTTTCGTAAAGAAAATTTAAATTTTTTTTCTTTGGTTCTCTCTCACCATTAAAACTGACTGTCCCGCTCCAACTGAAATCGGCTTACATGATCATCTGGAATGATCATCTTATGTCAGACAGGTAATTAAAACAAACAATTATCTTTGTACTGGAGATTCTTGGTCGGAATTTGGGAAGTGAGGTTGTTAAGACTAATTTTTAGCGAATTAAAGAAAACTACATTGCGCTATCGCGCAATGCAGTTTCTTTGATTAGTTAAAAATTAGTCTTAACAACCTCGACTTCCCTGGTTCCTACGTACTCGAGATTGTTGCGTGACTTACCTAACAATTCTATTGAATGAATCCCACCTTACGCACAAGTAAGTATTAAAAATAAAGTAATTAATCGGTCCAAATTGATCTAATGGTTAAGTTTTCCGAAGTGGTCAAGGAAATTTTACCTGAAGTATCTTTCTAAAACAGTGTTTCCGCCATTGTTGGTGAGTAGCAGAAGAGTATTTGAAGTAAGTTTAGTAATTTGGAACTCAATAAATAGCAAAAAACCAGAAGTAGTTATAATGCATTTATACCCTATACAATATTAATTACTTAAATAAATAGATCATGAAAATAAAGTTAAACTAATGAAGCACTTTACCTTTCTATGCCTTGGTTTTTCTATTGGACGGACGACATTTCCAAAGATTTGATTACTTAATCGAAGCATTCGTTTAGCATATGAAGTGTCTTTAGTAATTAGTTGAAGATAATTGTAAAATCCAGACGTCATCTTGCTTGAGATCTTTCTTAATAGCTTTTTCATCAGTTTTTTTTAAATTAAAAATCAATTTGATAGTTTTATGAAAATTTTAATATGAATTTGGCGCTTATGAACATAAAATCCAGCGGTAAGAAATATAGAATAAACGAAAGAATTTAATTATTTTTAACTTGTGGTTTTTATGTCATGTCACACAACAATTAAACTCACTAATTTTGTCTAAAATTAAAAATAGAATTATCATATTGTATTTTATGGTTTTAATTAAAAAATATATCATGGATTTCATTTTCCTTTGTTCACATATCATAAATAGAGAATGAAGTTTATGATTTAAAATTAGCTTTCATAATTTTCATAATCTTTCAAGTCTGTCATAATTTTCTGACAGATAATCCAAAACTATAAAACAAAATTTTTAATAAAGCGAAATAAACTAATTTTTTTTTGCATTGTTGTCAAGTTTTGATATCTACATTGTATTGTAGTAATCCAGAGAGAGAATTCTTTAGAGATCAGATCACAAAAGAAATTAAAAATGTATAAAAAAAGTTCTTGAAATAACTATTTAATTTTTTTTTCTTCGTACGCATAACACATACCCAAATCAAAATATAAATTGCTTGCATAAGCAAGCAAGTGGCCGTCCAGTGAAGTAGTAACGTAACACAGTGGGCGTTGGTGACTTTTATAATTTAACAATAAGATCTTCGACTCATCTCTTTAAATTTATCTAATGCAACTGCATTATCATATTCATAAAGCCTTGATAAGCCTTGTGCAAAATTACACATCATTTTTTTTGTTCATGCAAAAACAGTGAAGTTGTACGTATTAATTAAACAATATTTTATATTAATGAGATTGGATAATAATTTTTTAAATCCTAGCCTAGGCCTAGTTACTTTTTCCTCAAAAGGGATACTAGTTAGTTAAGTAAATTCCACCTACGGGATTTTCTCATCATTATTAATTAAAAGTAAAACAAGAAAGTTGCGTGGGTAAAATTGTTTCAACCTTAAAGCTTCTGACATTTTTCCTACAAAAGCATCAAAATCAAAAGTATGGGAGCAGAACAAAGCAAGTAAGAAAATATTCAATCATATAAAACAGCACAGTTTATTTTTGAAAAGATTTGTGTAACATATCATATCGTATGAATTAAGCATCATGGAATCCGATATGAATACAAATAATGTTAATTTTTTCATCAATGGCAAAGAATACACGGGTAAGTAAAAAATATCAAAAGTGTTATAAAATAATGCTACTTAAATTTTTTATGTTGTTACGGATTAGTTAATACGGATATTATGTCAAACTTTGGTCCTCAAACAATGCTTGTTGACTACATACGAGATGAAGCTGGATTGAAGGGTACAAAATATTCTTGTCGAGAGGGTGGTTGTGGAGCTTGTGTCGTAACTGCGAAATCAAAAGATCCCGTAACTGGTGCCGATGTCATACGTCCGGTCAACTCTGTAAGCCAATTTAATTTTAAAAAACATTTACTAGAGTTATGACTTTGAAATAAATTTGCAATAAAGTGTTTGACTCCAATATTCTCATGTGATGGATGGGATATTACAACAGTTGAGGGTCTCGGAAACAAAAAAGATGGATACCAAGAAATACAAAAGCGTCTTGTCAGTTTCAACGGCACGCAATGCGGATTTTGCTCCCCAGGAATGATTATGAATATGCACAGGCAAAAATTATTTAATTTATAGTTTATTTTCTGAGAGTCAATTTTTATGTATAATATCGTATATAGTTTGATGAGTTCCAAAACTGGATTAAAAGTTAAAGAAATTGAAGATAATTTTGACGGAAATATTTGTCGTTGTACTGGTTACCGTCCTATTTTGGATGCTTTTAAATCATTTGGAACTGATACATCGGAGGAACTTCGCAGAAAATGTAAAGATATGGAGGTAATGAGCCCAAAATTATCCATCCTATTAAAATAATTCAATATTAGTTATTTTATTTTGATTCTGAATTTTAGGATTTTATTGGATCTCCGTGTCCTTTGAAAGGTTCATGCTGCAAGTCTTCTGTTTCATGTTCAGCGGATGATGAAACTGAAAGTTTTGACAAATGTGTCAGAAATACGTCAGTTTACCTCAATCTGAAGTCTGGAGAACAATGGGTCAAACCTACACGAATGGACACTCTATTTGGTGCTATACAAAAATTTATTCATACAGGCCTGTCGTATCGAATCGTTGCTGGAAATACAGCATCAGGTATAATGGTTAACTTTACATCCATACAGTATTATAATTCGAATGAAATCTATATTTTAATAGGAGTGTACAAATACGATGGACCGTATCAAGCATATTTGGACATTACTGCTATTCCACAGTTAAAAATTATATCAATGGATACTCGTAGTGTTGTTCTCGGTGGAGCAATTACACTTGCGGTTGCAATTGAGCAACTTAAAAAAGCATCTGAAATTGATGGTTTTGAATATGCAGGAGTAATGAGTAACCATATAATGCGAGTTGCAAATGTTCCAGTTCGAAGTGTAAGACTCGAGCAATTTATTCTTCCAAAATTAATTTTCATTTACGATTATTAATTTCCTCATGTTTAGAATGGAACTATTGCCGGGAATTTAATGATTAAACACGCTCATCCAGAATTCCCATCGGATATTTTTATGCTATTAGAAACAGTTGGAGCAAACGTTACAGTTGGTAAAATAGAAAAAAAAATTAAATTTGTTAAAAATATAATAACAAAAATATTAAATTTATAAGCATTTGCTCCAAATCTCCAGCGACAGTATTCTGCAATGGAATTCTTAAAACTGGATATGAAAGGAAAAGTCATTGTTTCTGTGAACCTTCCTTCATTGCCAAAGAGCCGAGGTTACACATTAAGAACTTTTAAGGTAAATTATATAAAATTACAAAGTTTGAGAATTAATATTCTGTTTTTGTTTATCAGATTACAAGAAGATATCAGAATGCTCATGCGTACGTAAATGCTGGATTTTTATTCCGTGTTGATTCAAGAAGAAATTTTAGTGTACGAGAAAGACCATCCATTGTATTTGGTGGTATCAACCCTGAATTTGTACGATTACTATACGATTTCGTAGCCACACCTTATACACCTTAAACACCTTATAGTTTTTATAAATATTCATAGATTCATGCCAGTGCTGCTGAAACCTACTTCCTTGGGAAGTTCCTAGGAGACAGTAAGACATTGAGTGGAGCATTGGAAGTTTTAGAGCGTGAAATCATACCAGATCACAAGCCACCAGATGCAATGCCTGAATACAGAAAATCACTCACACAGTCTTTGCTGTACAAGGTCATAAATTTAGCATTACAATACAACGTATTTTCTAATTCTTATTGTCTCCATTTATAGACTGTGCTTGGAATCCTTGGAAATACCGTCCAGGACAAACACCGTTCCGGAGCAGTTGATATTGAGCATGTTACAACTTATGGGAAACAAACTTATGATACTGATAAAACTGAGTGGCCAATTAATCAGCCTGTTTCAAAACTAGAAGCCACAGTGCAATGCTCAGGTAATAATTAAATGTTATTATTAAATTCACACAAATAACTAATCTCCATCCATTCAGAAAATTTTTAATTTTACTGTATTAAAGGTGAAGCTGAATACGTAAATGATATTCCAAAAGCGCCAGGTGAATTATTTGGTGCTTTTGTACTTACTACTGTTGGAAATGCCCGGCTTAGAAATGTTGATGCATCTGAAGCACTTGTAATATTTCAAGTTTATTTTTTTATTTTACTGTACATTTTTGTGTATTTTTAACCTGAATAGCAAATGCCTGGAGTTGTAAATTTTATTCAAGCGAAAGACATTCCTGGAACAAATAATTATTATATTTATGGCTCAGCACCTGAAGAGGTTGTTACAAAGAAGCTTTGAACGATGATTTTTTAATTTTCTTTGCCTTCCTCCAGATTTTTGTGACGGATAAAGTACAGTATGCTGGTGCTGCAGTTGGACTCATAGTCGCTGAAACAAGGGAAATCGCAACTAAAGCTACTCAAAAAGTTAAAATGACTTACGATAATATCAAGAAGCCGATTCTTACGATTGCGGATGCTCTTAAAAAAGCTGAAGCAGAAGACAAACTGGAAGAATGCTTTTTAAAAAAGAAAGGTGAAAGTCCTCAACAAAGATCTGGTGATTCAAAACATAACGTAAAAGGCGAATTCGAAATAAAAGGACAATATCATTTCCAAATGGAGACCCAGGTCACTTTGTGTGTTCCAAAAGAAGATGGTATGGATGTATTTTCAGCTACTCAATGGATAGATTTGGTACAATCAACCATTTCGTCAATGCTTCAAGTTCCGAGTAACAGGTAATACTGCTCAGTGTAAAAATTGCTCACAGAAATATTACAATAAATATTTTCTTAGCCTCAACATTCAAGTTCGTCGTTTGGGTGGAGCTTATGGAAGCAAAATATCAAGAGCATCGCATGTAGCAGCTGCATGCGCTCTTGCAACTCATGTAACAAACAAACCTGTGCGGATTGTATTAGATTTGGAGACGAATATGAAAATGATTGGAAAACGCCTTCCATATTTAGCAAAATACGATGTAAGAATTTTATTCGGGCTGCATAAATATTTTGGAAATGCACAAGTATTTTAATAATAACCTTATAAAACTACTCCCAGAATCCCGACTTAAGGTTTTGAATTTGTATGAGTGTTGCAAAAATCCATCCAAAAATTTTTTGTGAATGAACAAAAATAATTCTTCATTCACAAAAAATCCAACCAAACTTTTTTGTAAATGAACAAAAATAATTCTTTATTCACAAAAAAAATTTTATTAAAAGTCTGTCTGCTGATGTGATTGTTTTTGAAAAATCAACACTATACGGGGGTTGTTCAATAAGGTTTTCATTTTAGGCTGGATTTGATGACAATGGAAAAATTGATCGACTTGAAGCTCAAGTATTTTGTGACGCTGGATTGAACTCTAATGAAGTCACATCGGATCTGGCCATGGTATGCATGCAAAGCTGTTATGAAACAATTGGCTGGAAAGTATCTCCTGGAGCTGTTAATACAAACACACCTTCGAACACTTACTGTAGAGCACCAGGGAGTACTCAAGGATTTGCAATAATCGAAACGATTATGGAACATATTGCATTTTCCTTGAACAAAGATCCATTGGATGTTAAAATGATTAACCAGATCAAAACAGGAGATCCAATATACAGTGTCCCAGGACTAACTTTTGATGAGACAAATTGGATTCCCCAAATGGTGGATGAAATGAAGAAAACGGCAGATTACGATGACAGGAAGAAATTTATTGAGAATTTTAATATGGTAATATATTTCCTACGCATAAATATTTTCTTTTTATTGTTATATATCTTTTATAGAATAATCGGTGGAAAAAGAGAGGAATGTCTCTAATGCCAATGCGTTACCCGGTTCACTATTTTACAATGGCTTTTCCTTGTTTTGTCGCTATTTATCACGTAGATGGAACGGTTGCTATATCACACGGTGGTATTGAAATGGGTCAAGGCATAAATACGAAGGTTAGTGTGCGAAATATTCTCGTAATTAATTAATGCGTATGCATTTAATAACAGGCAGCTCAAGGAGTAGCGTATGAGCTAGGAATTCCATTGGAGAAAATCAAAGTGAAGCCTACCAATAATTTGACTTGTCCCAACGCAATGATAACTGGAGGTGCCATTACAAGTGAAATTGTGACGCATGTAAATATACAGCCTAAAACCTTATTTGTAATTATTATAAATGTAATTTTTAAAAAAAATCATAGTCAGCCATACAAGCTTGCAAAGTATTAAATGAAAGGCTTAAACCAATCCGTGATAAAGTTAAGGATAAAAAATGGGAAACAATTATCGCTGCAGCAAATCGAGAAGGAGTTAATCTTACTGCTAGCTACATGTAACGTAATAAAAGTTTGATCCTAATAATGTTTTAAATAATTGTTTCTTTTTTAGGCCAAGTGCTGCAGATGGTATAAAGCCTTATGATGTTTGGGGACTTAATCTGACAGAAGTTGAAGTTGACGCATTAACTGGAGAGTATAAGGTTACTAAAGTATTTAATTCAAACGGTATGGAATAATAACTTTCATGTTTAGATTGTTAGAATGGATGTAATTGAAGATTGTGGAATCAGTCTAAGTCCGGAGATTGATTTGGGACAGGTGGAAGGTGCAACAATTATGGGGATTGGAATGTGGACAACTGAAAAACTTCAATACGATGAAAATACTGGAGAATTAATTACCATGAATACTTGGGTAAAATATTTATTCAGTAGAAAATTATTAATAATTCTAAATAATTTAGGACTACAAACCCCCACTGGCTAAGGATATTCCCGAAGACTTCAGGATTACATTCCTCAGGAATGCGCCAAATCCATATGGAATATTGAGATCAAAGGGTAAGTAGGAAATTGACTATTGATTTATATAAATCATATTTTATTTTACAGCCACAGGAGAGCCACCACTTTGCATGGCTGCCAATATTATATTTGCTTTGAGGAATGCTTTAAATTCTGCAAGAAAAGATGCTGGGAATTCAGATTACTATCAAATTGGTAAATTGATTTTTTTTTTCATTGTAAACGTTCAATTTTGATTAAATTTTTCATTTAGATGGTCCTATAACGCCTGAAGAAATTCTTGGTCTTGCAGGAACAAATCATTCACAATTTACTTTTTAATTAAGTATTCAATAATTATATTGATATTGGGTATTACTGAAATGGTGATGGTAAAATAAAGCGATGAGATTAATTAACATTAATATTACCTTATTAAACCCTTCTACAGAATTCCGCCGTTCAACAATTTAAATACAAACTACAATACATTCTTATACAGACTTCGAACGTAAACATTTTAATATTAAACTCTTATATAAATGCGCGTCTGAGAAAAGACGCAAAGACTCCCGAAGGTGCGTGATAAAAAGCCAAAAACAAGTTTTCTATTTATATAATTT
>JAQGCN010000184.1:0-35941 GCA_034699725.1 Friesea truncata | reverse complement strand
CTCATATTATTTATGAGTTTGTTTATTTTTTAAAAAAATCAACAAAGCCTGGCCGCTCTATAAGGACCACCCGGTATATAATTAAATATTAACCTGTTGCAATCGTCTCCATTCCAGTTCCATTGCAAGATTCACACTTTACTGGCTTTGTTCCAAGCTCGCATCGGGTACCGTTACATTTTGGACAAGTGTCAGTCACATTAATATTTACGTCCTTGTTAACACCACGAGCAGCTTGTTGGAAAGTTAGATTCATAACAATCTATAAGAAACAAATATTGTATTAATATAAAAAAATTAGTTTAAATTAATTTTATCACCTCTTGTGCTGCACCATAACCATAAATAGATTCTTCATACTCTTCAAAATTTGGTTCACCACCGAATGGATTTCTTCCTCCACCACCAAATGCAGCATCACCAAAAATCTTTCGGAATAATTCTTCTGGATCAATTGTAGAGTGGAAGTTCCATGACTGTTGTTGACTAAATCCACCCCGTCCTGGAGGAGGAGGTTGTCCACCTCCAGCTCGACCCATTTGTTCCGACGTTCTCCCCCATGTATCGTATTCTTTCCTTTTCGTCTCATCACTAAGTACCTAATTAATTAAATAAAATTAATAAATTTAAAAATAATAAAATACAAAAATAAATTTTACCTCATACGCCTCGGAAACTTCTTGAAATTTTTTAGCACAATTAGGATCTGCTTTATTTGTATCAGGATGAAACTTTTTAGCTAATTCATAATAAGCCTTCTTAATATCTTTTCCAGCAGCATTTCTGGCCACACCAAGGATTTCATAATAGTCTTTTTTGGATTGTAATAATGCCGAAGACAAATGAAAACTCCGGATTAAACTGGAACTAGAATTAATGACTTTGGGAAATAAAAGGGAACATAATCGACTACTTGACCTCATCACTAAATTAATTTCAATTTGACTTAAGTTTAAAAGCTTAAAGTTGATTAATGAAGAATTCTATCCCGATTTTTCGGTAGAATTCTTGGGTCTGAGCAAAAACTGCCATTATCACCACCCTTGCTTTGCTACTAACAAACACACTAATAAATGTTGCCACGTTAAACGTTTTATTATAAATGAAAAATGAATGATGTAAAAAGAGCCAAATTAATGAAAATTTAGGTTAAAGAAGATAGAAGAGTCATTTAAAATTATGGCAAACAATGTTTCGAATTTTTTTAAGTTAAATTGAAGTTGAGTTTGAATTGGAAATTGAATATTTATACATGGTCCATGGTTTTTTATTCTTTTGTGAATTTTGGAAACGACCCTGACCCTTCTTCCAAAACAAAACAATAAGAAATATGATGATTTTGGGAACATTTTATAGTAGTTTTCAGTAGGTGGAACAGATAACAGTATGGATGGTGTTTTTTGTATAAACCCAAACCCAAAGGGTCCACCACGTGAATTTTACGGGGATTATGATCTGTTCACGTGTTATGAAGAATTGCGCTAAAAAATCATAAACAAATAAATAACAGTAGTAAAATCTGATGAAATTAAAAAAAGTCATGTTTTAATTCACTTTTGAATTAATTTTAATATTATTTGAATATTTTTTTATTAATTTTAATAACAGATGCCCATTAATAACAAAATCATGTGTTTCATATGACGGGTGAGATGTAAACAACAAAAATGGTAAAGGCGGGAAACTTGTTTTCAAACAATTATTGAAAAATTATTTTTTGTGTGTTTTGTATGCTGTTTCCGAAAAGTTTTTGTGGAGTCTCAGACGCTCATCCCCACAGAAACCGAAAAGTAAGTAAGTAATTAATTCTGTGTGGCTGTCTTACGACTGAGATTTAGGAAATGATACACTTCATACCGAGGCAAAGAATCGCTGATGGACCAGAACCAGAACCTCCAAAATTACTCTCTAAATCAACGGATGGACCATGCTTATACCGTAACCTCAATCGAGAACTTAAAGAACATGTTGTAAAATGTTGTTCTGGAAAGTACGACTCCAGACATCTCGATAATCTTACGAAAGTATGTTTTTAAAACTAATTACTCCAAATTTAATTTAATTCATATAGCTCAGCCCTATCAATATTGTACTGATTTAATTTAAACTATATTAATGTTTCATTAATCTTTTGTAGTGGCTCAAAGAAGTTGTTTTACCGACTATTGATGAAGTTTGTAGTCGTAATCCTAGCATCGCTCAACTCTTAGCCGGTAACAAACGCAAAGTTTTTGAAGATAACTTAAAACTTCTTTTACTCCGAGTTTTTGGGGAAACACTCTCAGATGAGCTACTGTCAATCTGTTTTGGTAATTTGAATACCTTTTAAATTAAGAACAAATATTACAACTATTTTTATTTTTTAGATTATCCTGATTGTCAACCAATTCTTCTTGATTTACGTCATTGCATAAATGCAACAAATATACGACCAAGGATTGTTAACCAATTGAAACATGATTTGGAAAAACGCCTTTTACACGCCGGTGTAAGTACTGCAAATGTCCTTGATGCTTACATATCAGTTGTTCGAGCTTTAAAATTTCTTGATCCGGATGGGATTTTTGTGCAACTTGTCACTCCACCAGTTCGGTAAGAAAAATACGAATTGTATGTCAATGTCACCCTAAAGTTGAGTTTTGAATTGAATTGGTTCTTTATATTGCAGAGATTATTTAAAACAGAGAGATGATACAATAAAAGTAATACTTTTAAGCCTAACTGAAGAATCTGGAGATCTTGCCGAGGAACTCTCAAAAAATCCTTATGACTCTCTTAAAGTAAATCTAGACTTAATATGGCATACATGGAATCCAGGTAAATGAATGGGAAAATTAGTGTTGACTTTGGATAATTTGTGATTAATTTGATACTTCTAGATCCTATTGATATACCAAAGGACAAACATAACCTTAGAGAAGCTGATCTCATTCAAACCTTGGTGTCAATATATGGCTCCAAAACATTATTCGTTGACGAGTACCGAACTCTATTAGCAGATAGATTGTTGAAAATGTCAAAACCAACAAGTATTCCAAGGGAAGTCAAGTGTTTGGAATTACTTAAACTTAGGTAAATTCTATTTACATAATATATACATACACATATGCGCAATTGAAGTATATTATAGATTTGGAGATTCAGATTTGCAAAAATGTGAAGTGATGTTGAAAGATGTAACGGATTCTCAACGAATGAATACTAGATATAATGAAGGACAAACAAAAGTTATTGGAACACAGGTACAATTATTATAATCACGATTTGCGTATTTTTTTTAGCGTAAAATCAACAAACTTTTATTATCTCTTAGGATTTATCGTTTAGTAGTCTCATAGTATCTGCTCAATTTTGGCCTGAATTTAAGCAAGAAAAACTCGATCTCCCACCAATTGTTAGCGAAGCTATTGAAAAGTACACGCAAACTTTTGAAACGGTTAAAGGTAATCGAACTCTTGAGTGGCAGAGGCACATTGGAATTGTAGAAATAGAAATTGAAACTAAAGGAAACGCTACAACATTCACTTGTACTCCTCCACAAGCAGTTCTTCTTTGGCATTTTCAAGAAAAACGTAAGATCTCAATTAATTTCAATTTATAAATGAATCAATTTGATTACTTGATTAGCACGTTGGACTATTGATGAATTATCCCAATCTACTGGAATGGAATCTAATTTAGTACGAAGTCGGATTCGGTTTTGGTTAACACGAGTAAGTAATTAAATTAAATAGAATTAAGTATTTTGACTTTTTATTTGTTATATAAATTGATAGGGTGTTTTAGCCCTTATAAAAACTGATACTTATGCTCTCCAAGATGATGAAGATTCTGAATCAAGGTATGAAAAAGCAGGAGCTGCTTTAGTTGGTACAAAATACTTGGAAGATGAAGAAATGGATAGTCCAATGACTTCAACTTCTGCCCTTCGAGAGACTGAGCTTCAGGTTTCTTTTTTTAAATATTAATTATATTAGGAAATTCTAATTTTTCATTTTTATTTTTAGATGTTTTGGTCTTACATTGAGGGAATGCTTACAAATTTAGGTACCCTTCCACTCACTCGTATACATTCAATGCTACGACTTTTCGCAACAGTTGAATGTAGTTCGGAGGAATTGCAAAAATTTCTCGATGAAAAAGTATCTCAAGGTTTACTCGTATATTCAGCTGGACAGTATCAGCTTGAAAAGTGATAAAAACGTATAATTTCAAGGATGTTTAAAATTAATTCTTTTTTATTTAAATAAGTTTCTCCAATTGAAAGAATTTACAAATGTCTCCTTATTTTTTTTAAATAAAGGGATACAATTTCTGGACACAAAAACAAAAATACAAGACAATGTTTGGTATCTTTTGGTCCTTTCGTTAAATTGATAGTAAATAGTAATATTAACCATACTTTTTTCTAAGGCTACATATTTTGTACAAACTAAATTCTATAAACTTTTCTCTCGAAGAGAAATTTTTTAATAATAGACTTAAAACAAACGAAAAATATAAAGATCTTTCCAATCGAAAATAATATAATAGCACCATGTTTCCCG
The DNA here is from genome assembly GCA_034699725.1 of Friesea truncata. Taxonomy (NCBI): domain Eukaryota; kingdom Metazoa; phylum Arthropoda; class Collembola; order Poduromorpha; family Neanuridae; genus Friesea; species Friesea truncata. Next base: position 31,394 of record JAQGCN010000184.1, on the reverse strand, counting down.
TTAAACTAATCATAAAAAATAATTCGACATTATCGTTTCCAACAATAAAGTTTGAGAATTGATAGGGATCCTATTTTAAGTTAAATAATTACAATAAATCCTCATTTCGCAGGTACACTTATAGTTCTGATTTTAATAATATTTTTAGTTAAATTCACGTAAATTATCACATGCAGGTATGTGGACCGAGAAATATCATAACACAGGGACATTACGACACAAAAAGAACAGACCCTTGTAGCCTTACATGACAGCTACTTAGTAGTTATGCGTCTTGACTTGACCAGGGATATATTTTGCTTTGGTTACTTTTGTTATGGTTAAATAACAAAAAGTGACCACTTATAATTGATATACGTTAAGTAGTGTACGCTACAACCTACACAACAACAACAAACAAAAATTGAATTTTGTAATCAAATCAGCGACTCTGTTGCTGTTGTTGTTCAATAATGGAATAATGAGCGAGCTGTTCTTTAAGGAACAAATTTTCTTTTTTGACCCTTTCCATTTCTTGTTTAATGAATTGATTTTCTTTTTCCAAATAGCAAGCTCTCATTGCTATTTGATTTTCTTTAACACGTCGTGCATCTCGAGAACGTTTAGCTGCCATATTATTTTTCCTTCTTCTCATCCAATATTTGGCGTCTTTTGCATCATCAGGAACGAACTAAATAAAAAAGTTTAAAATTAATTACTGAAAATTATTTTCAATTTCTTAGAATGAAAAAAGAAATCTTCTAAACTCTCGAAGTTTCTAAACTTTTTAACGATTTCTTTTTCATATGGAGAAAGCAAGAGAGGTGAAAGAAAAAAAGCGAGAGACGCTTTTTCTCTCCAATCACCCTTCGTTTTTTTCTTTTTTAGAAGTGAAAATGGAGAAAGTTCGAGAGTAACAACAGTTTCATTTTCTTGTTATTGAATACAGGAGTTGTCAGATAGATTTTTTTTTTCGTATCTCTTCTTTGAAAGAAGAAGGTTGTATCTAGGCAACTTAAAAAGGGATCTGAAATTCAAGGAACTACTCGGGAAAGAAAGAAAACATGTTTTTATCAAGAGAAGAAAAGATTCAATAGCAAATTCTTTCATGCTTGACAATAATCAGCGAAAAAACTATAACTAACCTGTTTCTTTGACTTTTTGATCATAGGCTGGGGTTTGAGTTCTTCTGTCGAAAACATTCGCATCCTTGGATTAAATTCATGACCTGCTGGGACGGAAGTTTGCTCAGCTAAAATATGAAGAAAGAATAAATTAATCGATTTTTATTTACAGTGTCGAAGATCTTACATGATGGTGACTGTGTGGAATCAGGGGTCATGTGGTCCGGACTTAGACTGCTCGAACTGGGGGACGGGGATGAAGAGGCATAATCTGATGTAATGCTACAATTTTCACCACTATTTCCATTTCCATTATGATGAGGAGATGTTTCAGCATAATATTGAGGAGGGATTGGAAATCCATGAGATATTGGTGGATTTTCTGAGTTTTGTGGGACAGGTTGTTGTGGGGTAGAGCCATTATGCTTTCCGCTCTCATCAAGTGGGATGCCATTTTCTGTTAAGAACTCTTCTATGTCAACATACTCCAACTAAAGTTAATTTTATTTTATAATTATTGCTGTATAAACTATTAACTCTAATTTTTCTATACTCTACCTTAAAATCATGTCCATCGTAGGGTAATCTTTTATCCCAGAGTGTTGGTCCAAGAAATGCTGAATGAGCATCAAATTGTTCCCAAGGGTCGACCAATTCTTTTGCTTTCTCTTCCAGTGTTACATCAGAGGGTAATTCTTGTGATTGGGATAATTGTATTTGTGCTTGCTGATGATTTTCACCTCCATCGTCATTCTTATCTTCGTCTATAAAAAACATAACATTGATTATTAATTTTTGCGTGTGTTGAAGGTGGAGTGGAGTATTAAAATTATATCTAGATTGATTTTTTTATGACGTGTGTCCTATCTTTCTAGGAAGATGATGAGATTTGAACTCAGGAGGATTAAGCAACAACTAATTACATCAAATGTCAACCAGGTAACTGAAACTTGTCTGTCATTTGAATTAAAGGCTTAAGAAGATTGATTTAATTTTCTAGGTGAAACATCATCTATCTTAAAAAAATATTCCATCACTTCAATTTTTTAACTATAAACTTAATTCCTTTTTCAATCATGATTACTTAGACTCTAAAATTTAATTTCGAAAAGAGAAATTTCAGTTAAAGAAGTTAAAAAGCCGATTACTCTTCATCTTGAAAAGGCAATAATGAGTTGAGGTTAAAATGAAAATCGAATTCGGGAATCTAATAATTTCCTTCATCTTCTAGAAAACTCTGGGCCCTTCCTTGACATCATTCAATTTAAAGGCAATAAAACACTTTCATCTTTATATTTTGCAACGTGACTGGAATGAAATCTTTGTAAAGTACAATTTATTTACACAATCCTTGATCAGCAGATCACATGCTTCAAAATCATCTTTAACAGCACGTGTTAAAAAATATCAGAATTTTTTGTTATATTTCCAAAGAAAGATTAAAACAAATCCCTATCTTTTGAACAGAACTAATTGAAATTGGAAATCCCGTCAGTTTAGTTTCAAAATAAAAACATGAAACCACACTATTACTATACTTTAAACTTTTTAAAAAAGAAGAAAAACAATTGCTATTATTTTAGCTAATTTTGATTGGTTAGAGTCATTTAAATGATTATTAATAATTTATTCCATTTAAAAGAAAATTAATTATTCCGTTTTTTACTTGCCAATTTATATCGGTAAATTTAATTTACTATTAATTATATTTAATTGACAAAATGTAATCTAGAATCTTCTATTATTTGGATGAGTGATTAATTAAAGCTCAACTAATTTTCAAAATCCTACATTCAGTATTTCAATTAAACGTTAACAACATTTTAATTAAAACAGAGTTGTTTCATATTGACATTTCTTTCATAACAAAAAAAAATGAGAAAAATATTACTTTTTTTTCATCAAAAACATGAATGAGAAATATTGAATTAAACATTAAAGTTTTGAATTCCTTTTAACAAAATTGAATTTGAAAGTTTTATCAAAATGAATTTTAAAAATATTCAACAGTTTTTAAAGAAAACTTGGGATTTTTTTTGTTTTAATGTAAATATTTTTATTTGAATTTATTTATTATTTAAATTGTTTCAATTTATCTTTTAACAATTTCTTTTTATTAGGCACACTCCATTGATTTTTACTTATGAATTTATAATGTCAAACAATAATGAAGAGCAATCATGACGTGTGCTTTCACTTGATGGAATCTAAGGTTTGGAATGTGTAAACAATCATAAAGGATAAGGACGAGCTTATTAATGAAAAAGACGGAGAAAGTAGAAGGAGAAAATATTAGAATTCTTCGGGGCAATAGCTAAAACAAGTCTAAAGACAAGCGCAAGGCAACTTTCTCTATGTTTGTCAGGCTCAAGGTCAAAATAAAATTTAAAAATATATAATAAAATTTTGTGCTTTAACCAATTAAAATTTTAAATTAATACGACTTGTCTCAAGGTTTTTCAAAGACACGGGGATACCCTCGATCGTCCAAATAATAAATACGGCCCCCTGGCCTTTTCGTGTCATTTCTATTTACAAAAATTTAATGATTGAGTTCGATTATTTCGGTTTGTTTCAGTTACCTTAAAACCGTCACCGCCAGCCAAAAACTTTTTATTTATTCATTCAATCAATAGGAGCAACACGTGCCTCTTTGATTTTAGAAAATTGCACAGTAATAAATAGTTTAAATAAAGCTTATTGGAGATATATTCTACGACGATTCTATCCACTTCATGCAATTTTCAAAAGAGCAATAAATTTTTCTGGGTGTCAACAATGTTTGACAAAAATTAATTTATAAATTAAATCATTAGTTCAAGATCATGGCCAAAGTGATGACAGGCAACGTACACGTGCTTGAATTCTCAAATTAAATTCATGCCAAAAAAAATATTCCCATAATCTTCATATGATGCTTCTCATCATCACTATTATGCGAATTGTTTAGCAAAAAATATGTGCTAATAATAATATACAGGCAGAAGAGCACAGAACTCTCTACAAGTACAATACAAAGTCAAGGTTTATGGAAGATAAGCCGGTTATTTTCGCAAGAGCATACATGAATTCATAAATTCTGTACTTCATTCATAATATTAAAATTATAATAATTTCTTTAAAAAAAATATGATAAATTTCGTACAAATATTAAATTGACTAAATTGATTTTTTTTTGTCAATTTATCATTCTAAAAGCTAAGAATCTATATAAGAAAAACTAGTTTTGGCTTACTTGATTGAAGAAGTTGCTGTTGTTGAATTTGAAGATGAATCTGTTGCTGAGACCAAATGAGATGCTGATAGTTTCTCCATCTTGCCATTGGATCTTCTGGTGGGACATCATTAGGTTGGTTCCCAACACTTCCCATGACTTGTATCTGTTGTCCCTCAATTGAGGTTTCTAGAGTAAAATTTGAGCTTTGAGTGAAAGTTGAGGCCTGTTTGAGGAGAAAGTAAGAACTGTTTTCTCTTTTGGAAAAGCTTTCTTTTGGATGGATGGATAGAATAGACTATTGATGACGCTGACGCTGCTAAGAGAGTCGGTCACAAACAACCAACAGGCTTCCGTTAAACCGGAACGGACGTATATGCTTCAACTCCCAATGTTTCTGAAAAGGAGAATTTTTCAATGTACATGTAAGTAAGTCTGAGGAAAATTCAAACATACCCTTTATAGGAACTGATGTCACTTTACTTGAAATTTGACAGAATGAAATTTTCCATCTTCATTTTGGAACTTTTTATTATTTATTTACAAAAAAAATATAGAAATTGATGAAGGAACGTAACAAGGACTACGATGGTCAACTTTACTATAACCACTGGACTGGAAATTTACTTTCGATCATGAGAGCAAGTCCTGTTTGTTGATCATATCCAGACATCACGAAGATATTTTCATGGAGTTTAGGTATGTTGGAAATCTCGTTCCACAGCTTTCCACCGACATCATCATACCATATCATCCCCAATGATAATTCCTTCCAACCAACCTGCTTCCCCTAAACAATTCCAATGAATAACGTCAGAATCAAGAGCCTCACTTAGTCTAATGACAATGGGAACCATCCGCCAACTGGTAAGTGGTAACCTTGAGCTCTTCTGAGCTACTCCTAGTCTTTACTAGGCAACAGCCACTTGAGAAAAAATATATCCAAAACTTTATTCCAATTCATCTTCTTCACAGACTCCTTCAATCGTATCCTTCTTTTTTTAATAATCACGAGAGATGATGATTTGCAAAATCTAATTTGCGCTTCTCTATCTTTCTTATACCTTCTTTTGACTTTATTGTTTTTAACAAAAGTCCAATATTTTCCACATCTTGTTTGTTTCATTTACATCAAAGCCATGACTGTTTGACTTTTTGATTTATTAGATATAGTTCTTCTGTGGGAATTTCGTTCTTTTTCTCATATCAATTTGACCTCTTTAACTTCCATTCTATCATTTTATTATTAATAACCACTTCAGTAAATAATTTTGATGAGATTATACAACACGTTTTTATCTTTTCAGTTAATAATAAAAAGTACAAATTATAATATCAACTTATATTATCATCACATTAAAAAATTTCCTAATAAAAATTTTAAAATAAAATGAAATCATCCACCATTTTCAAATAGAACTCCAGCTTGTATGTTTAACCACATGCAAAAGTCATAAATTGTGGTTTTTACCATTTTAGTTTGAAATAAGTTAATTTTTCAATAATGAAGTCAGAGAAAGTGGCGCATTAAAAATTAAACATACTTTTTTAATTGATTAATTTTCCTGTTTTATATGACGGTTGATTTTTGTTATATGGTGATGATTCGAAATTTCAATAATAAAATTACCAAATATTGCATTAATGTTTCCGGGGCGGGTAAAGTGGGGATAGGAGAAGAAAACAAGACTTTGAAAAAATGATGATGAGGCCACAAGACTGGAATTATTTTTCGGTCTAATGAATGATTGCAAGAAACAAGAAGCATTGTTGTATCGAAGGTCAAATCCAAATACTACTACAAAAACCAAGAAAAATAAATTATGACGGGATGCTTTTTTTTGAAGTTGTTCAATTTTATATTCAAGAATTCCCATTCTGACGACTTTGAATAGGTACAAACATGAATGAAAGCTTCATTAGATATATATAATAAGAATTAAAATCTGAATGAAATGCAGAGGATTTTTTAGACTAATTAAGATCATAAGATCGGGTAGAACAGGAAAAGTGAGTTTTTTAAACCTTATAACATTCAAATTAAAAACAAGTCAAGTTTCAATTAATAATTTCATCATTTTGCAGAGGATTGGAAACTTTAACTGTGCTACCCTACAGAAGAACTAATTATTTGCACGCGTGGGGTTTTCAGACACGAGGCTTGGATGATATCTATCTAAAATCGCATGCGTGTGTACTCAAGAACTAATATGTTGGTATATTACTGAGTAGGCTTTCATTGAATTAGTTTCGGTTATAATTTTATAGGACCATGAATTTTAAATTCCTTCTCAATTTTTTAAAGCTTTTAAATTACTCAGCATAAACATACAATAATAGAAATATAATTTGTTTTCTGTTTTATTTAATAAACAAACATTAATCAATACAAGAATTGACTATTAAAAATAAAGAGTGTATTTTTAACAAAAATAATAAAAGAATTAAAAAAGTCGTCTAAAAAAAATAAAGTTAATATTTTTGTAGTTTGAATTTAAAAGAAAGCAGCTACACATTTATCGTAAAAAATTCTTAATTTCCTAAAGCGTAAGCTTTATATTCTTCACACGAGGCATCTTGTTTTTTTAACAAAATGAAATTTTGTTGTTTCATGAATTTGAGCTTTTCAATAAATTATCTTGCAAACAATAATGAGAAAAAAATACATTATTTAAAAATTCTCGGAATTCCTTCTTTTTTCAAAAAAATTGATAATTTTTTATAAACTGATTAACACAAACAGAAGCAATGACATGATGATGAGATTTAAAGATGAACTCTTCATTTTAATTTAAGATCCAATTTATTTAATAGGAACTTTTTTTCTCTTTTCATCAACGAAATGATTTGGTACACGACAGAAACGAAATAAGGAAGGATACAAGAAGCAAAAAGAGTACTTACGATTAGTTAGCTAATAGCTTAGTTACTACAATGAATCCTATGTCTACGTGACTTGTTGTAAGGGAAACATTTTCTAGAAAATTCAGTCAAGTGAAAAAAGGAAACCTAATGAAAAGAACGAACGTTCATCCTTATTTTTTTCTCCTTACAACTTTCCCCTATTGTTATTTTTAAGAAAAGCGTCTTTGTTTCTTTCTCAGCATTTATTATTATAAGATGATGTTTTTACTCTTATTACTCAACTGCATAAACTTTAAATCTTCAAAATTCAACCAAAGGCAAGGAAAAAAAACATGACGAAAAGTATTACCTGAAAAAAAATTTCGCGTGTCTAACACTTTATTGTGTACGCCATACGAATGAACGATTGAAAGAAGAAAGAATATAAGAAAAAAGTAACCTTGGGGTTGGTTGTGGAAATTAAAGTAACTCTACATTTTTTATAGGTAGTGATTATTAATTAGGCAAAATTTCACCTGAATCCTTCTTTCATCAAAACCCAAAGTCACATTTTGATTTGACGTTTCATATTTATTTACACATTGATTTTTTTTTCACACTTTCTAAGCTTTTACTATTTACTTTTAATCTCTGAAATTCAAACAATAGCCCAATAATGGATAGATAATAATAAAATGTTTCATTAAAACTTATCAATTAACGAAAAAAAAGAGTACTTAAATAAGTTGACTAATTTAACATGTTTAGGGATAATTTAAAGCAGTCATATTTTTTAATGACGCAAATATTTAAACTGAATGTATAAGATAAGAGTAAACTATTATTAATTATAAATCAATCAGTTAATTATAAAGAATTCACGATATCATTATCATCATCGATTTCTGTTAGTTATAAAAAATATTGATTCCTCTTATAATATGAAATAAATTTTAATACAGGAAAAGTTGTCTGAAATATAAAACAGGATTTTCGGTATACACGGAACTTTACGAATATAAATACATGTTTATAATATTCAATTCAGGGGAAAACATTATTAATTAATTAACATCTGAAAAATTAACACATAAAACAACAAAACATGAATGATAATGAGTGAAAACTGAAAAGTGAGTGAATGGAGTTTGTTGGAGGGTGCTGGGCGGAGTCAGTCCACCGACTATACTTGAGGAGGTGTTATAAAAACGCATATATGGTATTTTGTTAACTTGGAAAGATGGTGGAAGTGCGAGGTATTTTTGGTTTCTGATGACTGAAAAATGTATTCCTCATATCATAATAATAATTATATATTTTTTTAAAATGCTTCTTCCCAGACTCATACTTAATAATGAATAAATCTGAATCTAATTATTAATTTTATTTGAAGGATTTTTTGTGATTTAATCCTTTTGGTTTAGGAGCATCCAATTTATCTTTAGCAGAGCTGGAAGCAGTTGGACGCATAAAACTTAGAATTCTTGGAGCTAAACTTTTGCTCGAATTCTGTTTATCTTTATCTGATCCCGATTTTCCTGATGTATTGTTATTTCCAGTGATATGACCTTCGTTCTTTGCATTTCGAATATGTAAAGCTTGTGTTCTATTATTAACAGAAGCATGGGAGGAATTGAGTGGTTTACGAAGACTGTTAGTAAATGAAGAAAGAGGATTAGATGGAGATTCACCTCTCGTTGGTGACATTTGGCCCTTAAGTTTACCATCGGGAAATTCTCTCACTGTATTGACAGTAGATTGGCTTGTAAGTGAACTTCTAGAGCCTTGGAGACTAGTTCTGGAGCTATTTACAGGATTATGATTTTCAATAGGAGAATTTTCTTGATGTGTTTTAGTTCGAAGTGTTGGTGGTTGACCATTGGCTTTTTTCTCATTACTATTTTGTCTCATATACTCTGTAGATGAAGTATTAGTAGGACCAGTTGAAAGACGTAAATTGCTTCTTGATTTTGAATTACCCCTTTGGAAACCAGGACCAGAAATAATAGTTGCATCACTTTGGCTATTCGTTTCTGAGAGTGAGCTTTGGGATTCTTCAAATCCTTCATCACGTTCTGTACTTCCTGGAGAAGAACTTAGCATAACTTTTGAGCTTGGCAAATCTCGAGTCCTTCCAGGAATTGCAAAAACAGGCCTCGTTATACCGCCATTGGGAGTTATAGTTTCATTTTCATTAGAGGTTTTCCTTGTGAGAGCTGCATGGACATGCCTAGGTTCAATGGTGCTTGTGCTTCTTGGATCGCTTCTACCCCTGGTAGAACCAGATCGACTAAATGGGGCTTGTCTTCTATTCATATCAGAATTTCCAGTGCAAACTACTTTAGCTTCGACACCTCCACCATTAGTGGTAATTCCACCATGATTTGATTCTCCTGTTATGTCAACTTTGGATACAAATTTTGGTTGAATTTTCGTAAAGGATATTGGTTCCTTTCTAATTGGTGGAGATTGTGGATCTGGACCTTTTTTGTATCTTCTAGACCTCCGAATCGAAGCAAACCTGTCGAAACCTTCCTTCGTTCCAGCGTATCCAATCATATTATCATTTTCACTTTCTCCTTTTCCACCATCATCTTTCATTAGTGAAAGCTTTCTTGAAAATTTTCCTTTACCACCAGTAATTGATTTCTCAGGGATATACAAAACTAGTTTCTCGTCCTTTGATTGGCTGCCAAGTGACTCGATGAGAGACCTCCGTCCATCTTCCTTCTGAAATAAATATTTAAATCCGTTAAAAACCTCATTGAACAACACCTGAAAATTCAATTTATTGTGCCTTTGCATTTTTTAATCAACAATTTTTGAAGAACAATTTCACAATTAATGCTGAATCGAAATTTTAGATTGGTTAAACTTACATTAATATTAGGAAGAGGAGGAGATTCAGTGGCACTGCCATCGGATTGGAGAATTGGAGAAGTAATTGAAGTCCGTCTCCATGCAGGTTTCTCTTTAACAGGACTTTGCACTTCTGCAAATAAAACTCGTTCAATTTGTTTAATGTTAATTCCAAGTTCATATTTTTACCTTCAATCGCTTCCATTGCGCTTACGACATCCGTGTTAACTGTTAGTGAAGGTTTCCTGTCTGGATACACACGCTGATACTTTGTACCACTAATAGGTTGCTCTTCTTCAGGATCAGCTTCTCCTTCGGGTAATGTCGCTAGACCACGTGATACACTTTCACCACGAGCTTCTAACCCAAAGCGACGTTGAAATCTCTGCGGGGGTGGTCGACGTTTTGGAATTTCTCCATTTCCTCCATTTTCCAGATCCACAAACCACGCGGTTATTCTATCACGCCACTCCCTGTAAAGGATTACGGAAAAATTCAACGATCTTCTTTGTTTCTATTCAATCTTGAAACTAACCTGACAGGACTTTCTCCTTTTGGTTTCCTTTCACCATCATTCTTCTGATCAGAGGTCGAAGCTCTTGGTTCTGCACTTTCACTACGTGGGTTGCCCTTGTGATCAGAATGTGGTGGGGCTGGAGAAACAGGCCGTTCCCGTTCATCATTAACAAAGTCCATTAAATTTGGTCTTCTTCTTGTCTTGCGTGACCAGGAACGGTCAAGGGAACCATATTGTTCTGTTCCACGTCTTTCTCGGCTTGCATCTCCTCCAGAAGAACGTAGAAAATCCATGAGACCTGTTTCATCTTCTTCAGATGGAATTCGACTCCTACGTCGACGAAGGGAACCATTTGGAGTAATGTCTACGTAATAAGTAATTAAATTAGTAATTTAAGAAAAGAAATAACGAAAAATATATACCTGGAGATGGAAGTGCGAGTTGATCGGCTCCTGGTTGGTTCACTCCGTTTGGACCGTTACCGTTATTGTTGTCGGACATTGAACCAAGGCGTCTGCGTACAATCCTTGGAGAGCAAGCTATGAAAATTTCGTCTTCCGAATTTAGAACTACCCCTTTATTCTATAAAAAAAAATTAAATGACAATATGTCCAATGTCAACTGTTTCGAATTAATTACCCTATCAGGATTATTAAATACAGAATCATCTCCAGAAAGTTGAATTTGATTCTGCCAAGAAGTTTGTGGCGTCCTCTTTTTCAATTGGTCCTCTCGTGTTTTCCTCCTCGTTTCAGCTTCTGCTTCCTGTTTTTTCCTTCTTTCATTTTCCTGTGCAGCTGCTTTCCATTTCGTTGTAAATGAATAAAGAATTTTAAAACAATCTTCAAGTTTGAAACTTTGCAAATCTTCGCAAAAGAACTTAGCTAAATCCCTTCTTGCTTCTTCCACTTGAACTAAATATGTCTCCAGTGATGAAATTTGAAGGGTTGCTTCCTGTTTAATAAAAATGAGGGTAAAGGTTAATGAATATAGATGATTATAAAAAGGAAAAACCTTAAAGAATTTATCAAATTGATTAATGACATCTTTTGGTGTGATTGGATTAGCAAGTTGTTGACTTATGTTTGTCACTTTGGACTTCAGTGACAAGATCTCTGCCTTTAATTGCTCACCACTCGTTCTAGCAGAATAGGAATTAACAAAGAAATGATTAATTGCGTATAGACTAGAATACTGAATAAATAATGGCGACGCTGTTCTTACTTCGTAGCTTCTTCCAAGGCCGTCATGTCGTTGACAAAAGAGATTAGTTTAGGGTTTCGCGTTTCCGCTTGCTAAATAAAGGTAATAAGATAACATCTAATTATCCTTCTTGATTTATTATTATACTTAATTACACCTTACCATTGAAATGAAATTTAGAAGGCTTATACCAGGTTTATTCCCACGGATGTCTGTGATTTTTTGTAATGATGTTAACTTGACCCCAGCCGCATCTCCTGCATATCCTCCCTACAAAAGGAACATGGATGTTAAATGATTAATTTGCATGTGTTAATGATGAAAGTGGAACAAGGAGAAAATTAACAAAAGAAATTTTTAACTTCTAATATATAAAATTTAAATAACAATGAATGTTCAAGATGATCATTCATTCATACCGAATTCAGAAAGTTTCCAGCAACGAGAATCATAAAAATGACTTCCTGAAATTCTTCAGAAGTTTTCACATCTGAAAAGGAAATCAAAATTATATAACTTTTAACAACAGCCTCAAATCATAATTCTTTACCTTGAGCAGCTTGAAGAATTGCTGTAATAGAGGAGTCAATACTTGAAATACATGCTTCGAATTCTTCTTTCAGAAGCATGGATTCTATTCTAACTTTATATCCAGGTACTTTTGTCAACTGAAGGAGAAATTTTTCAGCACCAGCAAGCCTTAATTTATCTTTCTCCGGTACTGAATTTAACATTTCTATTTCATCATTCGATGGAAGAATTTTCAGAAGTCCTCGTAACCGCTCTGCTCCAAATTCTTCAGATGACCCATGCATAATTAGTTGAAACATTTCTTCGTAGGATCTTAAAAAATAACCACAATACATTTAAACATGAATTTCATTTTTAATCTTAAAATATATTTTAAATTTGTCCAACTCCGTTAAAAATATAACTCCGTATTCATCTTTTTGCATTAGATTGTTAATACGGATGTACGGAATATACCATAGTTGGGCAATATTTTACAACTTAAAGTTTTAATTTAATAAAAGTGAAAACTTACGTTCGAAATTGTTTCAGAAAAATATTAATGTTCAAGCTTCGCTTTGCATCAAGTAATGTTACCTAAAATACGAATTGAATAGTAAATAATATAATAAGCAATTAATAATTATTTTGAAAAATTACCTCAGAAGCTTCGCGACGAACGACACGTTTTTCAGGCTCACCGTCAACTGGAGACTTTCGAAACTGAGAAGGACTAAGTCCATTGTTTGGTCCGAGTGGTAAGTTAGGTTTTTCATTTTGAAGGCAAAAGAGTCCTTCCAAGGTTGACCAATCTAAGGCCATTCTTGAGTCTTGTCTATTTGCAAATGTAGCCCAAAGATTGTTTTTGTCCCCAGAAAGGACTTGACCACTAGGAATTTTATTCCAATTTACTGTTCTCATTTTAGCTTTTGGAATTGGTATTGATTGTTGGGGTAGTTTTGGCAAATCTTTTCTTAAATCCAATCTCTGAGTAACCCCACCGATTGAAGGCGGAGGTGGAGGAGGAGTGGGTCCTGATGACATGGGTGGTGGTGGTGGTGGAGGAGCTGGAGGTGGTGGGACTGAATTCGTTGATCCTGGATCTGTTGATTTATCTCCTTTGTGACAACCGCAGTTGCTACATTTCTCTCCATTCGGACCTAAAAACAGAGACATTGAAATACAATTACGGCAAATAATAAAAAGCGTCGTTTTTCTTCAAGGAAAGTTCAAATTTTTAAAACAATTTTGGAATTGGATCTTCTCTGTAAATTAAAACAAAAGCATATAAAAAACCTTAATGATGTTTTCATTTTCATTTAAGTTTTAAATGTAAAACCGGAAGTGTAAAGTGTAGAAAGAAAAAAATGACAAGAAAAGAAAGATTATCTTTTTCTATTCTCATTCACGGAGTCATTTTCACTCAAACCACGGATCAAGGTTGAAATTGAAAATCGGTTGAATTTATTAATGTGCTTATTGATCAACTAAATATTTCTTACAAAAGTCATTAATGAATAATTTTTTTTTGTAAAATTAATTAAATTGAAGGAATGATTGAATTTTATAGTTGCATTGATGTGCACTGAAAATATTAAATTTAATGGGTTGTTAATTAAATTAAGTTCTTATACAAGTTCCTGATTTTTTTAGTTATCTTCAGCAAATAATTTATGCAACTGATCAACTGATGTGCGGTTCACACTTCGTTCTTGAATTTAATACACATTCATCTAGTCAAGTTGTCTTTACCACAAGAATAATAATAATAACTAAAGACGAGAAGCTTGAACGTTGATTAATTCTATTTTTAGCCTTTTCTTTCCAATATTTATCTTTCCGGATCTACAATCATAATATCCAATTTCTATTTAAGGAAACTAATATTATGGATAAATACGCACAAGGACAGGTGGAATTTCTTATCATGTGAACAATTATTAAACTTCTTTCAAATCAAATACTTGCTTACCTTTGAGTTTATGAAGGGATTTTGCATGACTAGGAGCCTTAAGAAGACGCAATGCATCATCTCGGGATTCAACGAGTGTTGCTCTATGAACAAGACGTTCTGCAGCATCCCAAATTAAATCAGAAACAGCTTCCTTGGAATCAATTCGAAGGAGATGTTGGAGAATGCATAGGAAAGCGACTTCTTGTGGGGTATCCGAAATTTGTCTTAAGATTGCATCGAAAATTTCAAGTGGGCTTGACAAATCGATTCCATTTGAATTTGGTGATACTTGTGATTCATCGCTTTCTTTCTGTTCGTCAAAGACATCGAGCTGAACAAGGAGATCGGGGTAGTCCTTATTCCTGAATCTGCATGTTAAAAAATTAAAAGCATTGTCATGATTATGTTATGTAAAGAATGATGGTGATCTTTGCAAGTAATCAATCAGTGGAGAAGAATTGTAATTGAATTGAACAAAAAAGATTCTAACCTTAAGTCGCTCAGCGCTTGTAGAAGTTTGAGGCCGATAAACTCTGAACGCACGCGGATTCGCTCTCGAAGATCAGGAGTAGCCAGAATAAGACAATTGATAAAGGCAAGAACTGCTGTCTGATATTCAACTGTTGGAGAATTTCGAAGTTCTTGTACGATGAATTTAAATCGATATCTTTCACCTTTATGGCTCTGAAAATGACATTGAAATTATATTCACTACTTCGTTTCTAACCAATCACGACAGTCCAAAATCCAAATTTGACTTTCACTGTATAGTACTTACTTTAAAATATTCCAATGCTTGAAGAGTTCTCGCGTATCCATCGTTACTATAAACGCTAAGTGCAGATAGCAGTTCAAAAACTTGTTTCTTCACTACGAAATTCTTGGATTGGAGAGCTAAAAAAAATAATAAAAATCTGGAGATAAAACTACTGGATCCAAAGAAATGGTAAAATGGGTGGAGGTGGATGTTTTTCGTGAACATTAGAAATATACTGCCTTTGTTTATGATGTCGTAGATTAACGTTTTTGATAAGGGATCCCCGAAATGGATTTAAGAATATAAAAATAAAAGTTAACATTTTCCTTTCATAAATGATAGTTTTTAAAATGACTCCACCTAAAATATATATTCAATTAAAAAATAGCAATTTTCTGATGCATTCTATAATATGACTGAAAGAGGAAGAGTGTTAAAGAATTTTTTTCTGAAAAGAAATATTGCATACTTTATGTTAAAAATACTTTATTAATTACGCCTCTTATTAAATTAAAGTAAATGAGAATTAAAAAATTTAACACTTTAAAGCATTTCTATAGTTCTATCATCGGCCTTCCCGAATTCCAAATTTAGTAAACAATGCCTTGGGAGGGGGCTATGAGGAAGTGTCAATAAGAAGCCTTCTAATAAAATGGACATGAAGGTTCTTCTTAGCTCTGTTTTTGGCAAAAGTTTGGGTAAGTGTAAGTTTGTAAATTAGGATTTATTTGAACTTGAAGGTATTTCGTTTATTTAATATTCTGTACCCATCACTATTTTGTTTGAAATTCACAAACTTAAAAATTTCTTGCATTAATTTTTTTAAACCGACAAAACACGGATATGGTTAATAAGTTTCGCACTGATATTCATTTGGATGCTTGTAAGGCGCACTGGGAATCCTGTTTGTTTTCCAGGGATTTATTCAAGTTATCTAATCTCCCACATTTATACTTTCAAGTACAAAATTTAACCTCTAGAATATGTCTTTTCATCACTGGCGACACAAGAGTTAATGCTTGCTCGGGTCTAATTTGGTGGTATACCCTATTGAGTCAGAGGAAAACAAAAGGAACCATTTTTATTTCAATAGATCAGAATGACTCTGCATAATAAACCGAGAAAGGGGTACTTCCTGCTGGGATCATATCCACTTTCCTTGGTTCAAATGTCTCATTAAGTTCATCATTTCTGGGCGTAGTAGGACTTGGACCCATTCAGCAATCAGAGTCCAATTAAAAACTTCATCTTTAGATATTGCCGTTTTTGGAATGGAACTTCTTCCATGATTAATCATCCTTTAAAATTTTTGTCTATAAGACCTAAATGTAATTTGAGTGGTTGCTTTTTTGCGCACTTAATTCAGACACCTGTAATTACAACAATCATTTTCGCGTTGTTGGAAATCCAACAACCACCTACCTACACATCTCTTAATCTCAAGACAAACTTTTTTTTTATACAATGTCAGTAATATATTTTTCTTAAAGTAAAATAAGACTTACCGGAAGCAAGTTTTTCAACATAATCCGCATTTTCTACGATATAGTCCAGTCCAACTCTAGCAGAATCCATCATTGATTGTGTTGTATCACTTCGGTTGACTGTTGAAGCGACAACCATCATGTATGATGATGATGATGTTCGACCTTTGACAAAACCAAAATAATCATTTACATAATTTTGATTGTTAAATTGGGAAGTGTAGGCTCTGTATGATTAGGCTGATGTGATTTCTTGTCTATTGAAAAGGAGAGTGCAAATGAGAGGAACTTGGCAATGGAAGACGGACCAAATATGGAGAATAGGGTGAAGGTCTCTTTAATTCGATGGATCACCTCTTCGTCCAACGTCGAAGGAAGCTTCTCATGATCATGAAAAGATACGTTAGTAAAATAATAAATGATTAATGCATCCAAATGCTTTGCTTAGTAATCAAAATCTAGAGTCTGTCTATTGATATGTGATCCTATTCAATTCAATTGCTATGAATTTATTCCAAATTAAATGAGTTTATTCAATGACCTTTAACAAATGTATATTTACTTATAAATGATGCTTTGACGACGATGATGTTAATACATGTATACGACAATACTTCCTTAATTGGAACTTTGTGGATGTAAGAGAGGGAGTATATGTCTTGATATTTGCAAAAATTGGACATTTTTCTCATAAATTTGAAAAAAATGTACTAAAAAAATATTTCATTCTTTTGGATTTTATATAGTAGGATTATTTTTTTCAAAATATAATAAATTTAATGTAAAATTTTAAAAAATAGTAACAGATGGATTCTCCAATTTGATATTTATGGATGAACGAAAGTGGACTCCCTTTTGACCAGAAGGAGTGGAAAAGATGAAGGAAAAACCTGTTGGAACATTCTAGCTAATCACACCCTGCTATCACTCGAACACGTAATTCCTATGCAACGATATTTGATTTTTTAGAAGGAAACTCCCAAAGATCCAGCAAATCCTCATATACCATGTCACTAATGTCCAGTACAACATGGCATTAAGTTCATGCCTATGACCTCATTATAACATATAACAACCCCTAAATCACTGGAGAACCTAACCATTTAAATCTTATTGTTAAGTACACAGTATACATTTTACTTAACTTTCACTACAACTGAGTGCATGGAACAACTTTTCAATTTATAGAAATGTTAAAACTTTAAATACATCAAGGATTCTATGCTGATTTTTATAATGTCGTCATCAGTGAAAAAGACGCTGACAAGAACGGAAAAGGAGTTTATTTTTTGTAATTAATGCCTACGCTGAACCTGTGCATGACGCCTACACTTCAAAATAATAAAAATGACACATCAATTTGCAAATTACAAACTTGGTAATTGTTTACATTTGTAGCATCAAAAATACGCTTCTGAAAATTTAATATAAGAAAACAGAAATATACTTAGAATTACTCTAAAGTTTCATGGTTTGTTAAAATAAATTTATTAGGATCTTATCGTATTTTGCTTTTTGCTTTACTACAGAAAACGTATTTTGAAAGTAGAAAAAATGCTTTGGAATTAATGCTTGAATCAACCAAAGGGAAAAAAAATACACAATTTTTCAATAAAAAAAGATGTGTTCAATTTTTTTGAATTAGGCAGCCTTTCATTTCATAATGCTTTGAAAATATTCATTAGTAAATGTAATTTAGAAATTATTAAAATTAAAGCAATAACTATTTTTTCTTACCTTTTTTCCTTGGAAATTGTCAAATACTTTCTCTGCTTACTCTAGAAAAGTTTTTCTTCTTCTGTTTTTTCCTCAATTTTTTTCTTGTGATTTAACTTTCACTTAAATTTTTGTATTTTTTCACTTTTTACGTACACATTGTTCTTGTCTGAGAACTAATTATTATACTCTACAAATTTTTTGTATAAAATAGACAGAATGTAAGAAAAGGAAGTCCGTCACAATCTATCGTCACTCGAATATTTTCATTACTACCCAACTTTTTTCACTTTCATCATCTTCTTCTAGAACTACAACTGAATCCTGCATACCTATTTGATTCAACATAACTTACTTTTTGTTAAAAACTTAGGGTTCCCTTTGAGTTACACCATCGAATCGAAGATTAGGGTCCAAGAATGAATTGAGTTTAGAAACAAAGAAGGGTGAATATGGTAATGTGTATTGTTGATGAGGATTTTTTAGTCTTCCGTTGTTCTGATCTTGAGATTTATTCTAAAAGTTATCCTTTTGTCTTAACAATTTTATCCACCCACACATTCATACACACATCACCGGAGATTCAGAAGAAGAGAAGAAAATATTTGGTATGATATGGTATGAGGAAGTCTGAAAATTTATTGCAAAGACTCACTCCAAAGATATGTCTTGAATGTGATTATGAATATTTCTATTGTCATAAAATAGTGACGGAAATGAACATTGTTGCATAAAAGGGATTTTAACGGAAGAATATTAAAACTTACACAATAGAACTCACTTTTGCTGAAGTTTGCGGAGAGAGAGAATATTTAGTTTATGATAAAAATTAAACACCTTTCAGTTTCTAAGCACTTGATCTCTTGACCACTTGGACACTTCTGAAGAGAAGAAGAAGATGATGGTCCTCAAGAATTGTTAAGAGAGTGAAAGGTGAGGACATTGGATTGGGAAGATTTCTGCTGTAAAGTAAAGTAGTGGGCTGAAGGCTCATTTTCGCGTCTTGAAGAGTCGTTGACTAACTACCCCACACATCATCAAAACGGAGATCAGGCAGAAGAAGATTCCCAAAAGAGCTCAAAGAATAAATAAGAATAGAAGTTTACAAGGGAATAATAATGGAGGTGAGAGCAGTCATCATCGCCAGATTCAGAAGTATTGAAAATACTCCCCACCCCCGTATAAGACTTAACTCCAGCAGAAGAAGGAGGAGGAGGACATGTCGACCTCCGAAAGTTCTACGATTCATCATCCAATTGTTTTGATTATTCCCTTAACAGCTAACAACCAAGCACCCAAGTACTTTGCTCAAAACTTAATGGAGGAACACGATCATGAATCCTCAGTTAAAGCCTGACTTTGAATAAATTTTAATGAAAATAAATTATTTTTGTAGTGATTTTACTTCATGCAATCTACGAATAATCCAAAAATATCATCACAGGAACAAATCAACGTGTTAGATTTTAATTCATGTACGAAATAAAATAGAGTCCTCAGAACATATAAAACGTATGAAAAAGTAGGCCATAGAGGGTCAATAACATGGAAATCGAACTTAGTTAATGCATCTTGCAATTATCGTTGAGTGGCAATAATTGTGCAGGTAGTGGACACCTTATAGTTGACATTATTTTTTCCCAGACACCTCAACTAGCTCGCTGACAAGCTCCTTTTACACTTTTCCTAATAAATGAAAACTAGTAAAGGAAAGTTGCATATTTTCTTTATACTGTTCTGTCCCTTTATTTAACTAAAACATAAAATTAATACAAAATATAATCCCAACACCATTTTAGTGTTATTTTTAAACAATATTTTAGTATCACCATAAAAATATTTTGGATAGAGTTTTGTACATTTATTTGTACAGAACTCAACAAAAGGTCAATAATTAACCCCAATAACCTCCACCGTCTTATTTACCATCACCAATGAATGTATTTCTTGATTTGAAGAAGTAACAATAAAAAGCTCCAATTAAAAGTGCTGGAATACTTTGGAACTCGTCTAACCGCCATGACCTTTGGAAGTAAATTAGGGTTAAAACTCATTTTTTCAAATTTTTTAAAATTTTTGTTTCTTACCATAACCACCACCTCCACCTAAAAATAAAAGAATAGTTTTACAATTAAAAGTATATTAAGAAATGTAATCAATGAAATAATTGAAGAGAGATTTAATTCAAGGGTGGAGTAAAAAAAAATTAAAGAAGCAAAATTTGGAAAAAGCAATTAATAAATCCAATAATGGTTGTAAGAATCAGAAAGTGAAGAAAGGGAAATAGTTAAAAAACTGGATTTCAAAATTTAATTAGGAAAGGATGAGTTTCCAATTAAGTAATTAAAAGTCAAAGATCTTACCTCCATGCCCATGACCTCCTAAAAATACAATAATAATTAAAAAGAATTTAAAAAATTACGGAATCAAAATTAAATAAATAAATTATATTAAATGAATTTAAATTTTCAAACCATGATAATTTTTGTAGTGTTGTTGTCCTTTCTATAAAAAAAAAAGAAAGAAATAATTGAATTAGGTAAAGTGGGAAATATGTTTAGGTGATTGAGGAGAAAGTTTGACAGTCTTTGTAACCTGTCCAATGAAACGTAACGTTATTGGACATTTTGTATTGAACGATTAATCATTTCTTTGATTCGCAAATTTTAATCAATAACTTCAAAAAAATCAACTCTGTTGAACCTTATATTAAACCTTCTCCATAAATGTCGAAAAAATGCCAAGCTTACCTTTCCATGACTGGAATGATATCCATGATGACCTTTCTTTCCGTGATCCTGTTTGTAACCTTTGTGGGAGTCATCGTAATGTCCCTGTTTAAATAAAAATTTAGATGTTTAAGAAAGCTCATCCACAAAATAAAATCTCATTCGACTTCCGGTCGGATTGTTGCTACTGCTGTAGGGATTATGATAGAGAAAGTTTCTTTCACTTCTTTAACTTACCTTTTTATGTTGGCCATAATTACTATGATGATTATCCTGAAAGAAATTTTGACAAGATTTTAATAATATTGTTTACTTCTTTTTAATTTATAAACGGAAGAGATGTATCCTCACCTTGTAATCAGCTTTATGGTGTTTTCCATGGTATTTCTTGCCTATTATGGAAAGTGTATCAAATTAGACTTGTAATAATACATCACGTCAAATTGATAAAAAAAAACCAATGCTTACCTCCATGTTGATTGTAGTGATGTCCATGGTCTCCATGTTTAGAATGATGTCCACCTGAAATAAAAAACAAATAAATTGAGTAATTATACCTTTGGGTTACCAT
Organism: Friesea truncata; assembly: GCA_034699725.1. NCBI lineage: Eukaryota > Metazoa > Arthropoda > Collembola > Poduromorpha > Neanuridae > Friesea > Friesea truncata. The sequence goes on along the minus strand of JAQGCN010000184.1, from coordinate 9,933 downwards.
TCTATGCCGTCATCTAAATTTACCTGAGTGATAGTCATCGTAGAACTTCTTCTGTTTCGAGTATTCATCCTACAGGAAATAAAATTTGTTTCATCTGTTACCTTTCTTTAATATTTTTCAAATATTTATACCTTATGATATGTGTTGTGAAATCTGAAGAAACAAAATAAATTTAATTTAAAAATATTTCAATTTCGGATAGATTGGAAATTTACCCTTTAGTGCTGTGACCTTTTTTATGGCCTCCTTTCTTTCCGTATTTTGCATGCTTTGACCCTTTGGATCCATGCTGCTTACCTCCATAATGCTGGCCTCCTTGCTGAAATAAGTAAAATTGAAAGTATACTATAAATTATATTATAATTATTTTTTATAAAAATTAAGTTCAGGAATAACATACCTTATGCCCTTTACTTTGACCGTAATGTGATCCGTACTTTCCCTTTTTCTGAGCCTAAAAAGAGTAGAAGAAAAAACTACTTTTAACTTTTAGTCAATTTATCAAATACCCAATTGACTCTAAACTTACCTTACTATGATGTCCTTTGTGACCTTTTTTGTAACCGTGTTGACTATGATGACCCTGGAGAAGAAAAAAGAGAGAAAATTTGAAAGAAATTCATAAGGAGAGTGAAAGAGAAACAATGAAAGAGAAAGCTTACTTTCTTTCCTTGATGACCATACTTATTATAATGGGACTGTCCATGACCTCCTCCTTTTGAATGTCTGTTAATTAAAATGAAGATTTATGATTTGAATATTAAAAAATTATAAGTAATGATTACTTATACCCTCCTCTTCTAACACGCTTATGTGGGATTTGAGTGATATTTGATGTTGATGCTAATAAATCTAAAACGGTGGTATTTCCACTTAGATTTGGATTGGCAGTTATATTCCTGTTGTAAATATACTGTGATAGAGCAAACTGTGGCACAGATTTTGTTTCCGCTTCTTCTTCATAAGCATCTCCTTCCTCATGATCACCTTCATCTTCCGATTCTTCATCTCCATCAGAATCAGCTTCATTCTGACTCTCATATTCTTCATCATCTCCTTCTTCATCTTCTTCTACATTATTGTACTCTACTGGAGAATCATCCGAAACTTCAGCAATCCTTTGATTGTTTTCTAATTGGGAGTGATTAAGTACATCCAGGAGTGAACGATAAGTTGTTGGATTACTTTCAATTTCCGGTTCGTCACTCTGTGATAAAGTTGAAGAAATAATACACAGAATCACCGTTAGCACTACATGACTAAAAAAGTGACGGTGAGCGAATGACCTCGTCCTGGTCATCTTCTCCTCACCGTTTTTCGAGATCACAAACAAAATCCTTGATTGCTAATTTTTAATGTTTAAGTTTTTTTTATTACTCACTATTCACTTACTACTGTGTTTTTTCTTTACTTTTCATGATTTTATTAATACTTTAAAACGAACTGATGTAAATTTTAATATGAAGGGATCCTTTTATATAGTTTCTTGGATTTTGTTAAGTTTTTCTAAGCATTTTCCACCCAAAATACTTTATGAATCGAATAGTAATAAAATTTTAAGATGGAGGGAAAAATAAGCAAAGCGTGGAAAGGATGTCATCCTAAAATTTATTTTAGTAGAGTCATGTCAAGTGAACAAATGCAATTACATAGTCTTCCTTGTTTCATTATATTATTTTTTTAAACTCTTTCTTTCCTTTCATGAGAATCCATTCGCAAATTTTTTTTTCACGCGGAATTATTATCACACTTCTCTGTGGTTCCTTTTTTTAGGGAAGGGAAATTCACAGCAATGACTCGGACTCATTTTGTGAATTGATTTTCTTTGAAGCAGGCCAATAATGTCGTTTTTTGGCTATAACAATCGGTATGGTGGGTGATTGTTGAGGCAGTCAATCATAAACCAAAGTGCAAATTGCATTCTCATGCATTCGCTTCTCTAAAGAAGTTAATTTTTAGTTACAGATACTAGGGATCACCGTAACTAATTTCTATTACAAGATGGATTACTCGCTCTCTCTAGCTTCCTGTCCCGTCCTAAAAACTCCGCAGAGATCACTTTCATTATTTAACAATGGTTTTACAAAATCAACTTTTAAATTCCTCAAAAGATTATTATATAACAATCAACTCATCATCATTCTCATCCTATTAGAAATTATTATCCTAGGCCTCATCTCTTCCTTCCTTCTTTTATAATCGCTCAATTTTAAATCCAAAATTCAAAATTAACATACATCCGTATCATAAATTATAATTTACTGGAACAACGATTCAAATTTTATGATTGACCTACTTAATACAATTTATAAATCAAAGTGTAATAAATCCTTTCCTGCGATTGGTCGATTAAATTAAATCATATTTTATGGTTTGATTATTCTTTTCAAAATTAGAAAACTATATTTAATTATTTATTATATACAAGAATCATAGAGTTAAATTTTATGTAAATTACTTACACAAAGCTGCAAATTGAAAGATAAAATTTGAAAGAAATTTATGATTAATATTGGAGAAAAAAAGTTTAACATTTTGCTCAATTTTACTGAAACTTTGCTTATTTTTTTGACATCAATTAAACTATTATACTTGTGCATAATTTAGGTAATTTGAGGTTAAAAATTCATTTTTAAACTTACTCAATTTAAGAAGCTTTATGTTTAAATTGTCGATAAATTATTGCAATAATTCATTAAGAAATACTGATTAGAGTAAACAATAAAGAAAAAAAGTTCCATTCTGATTGAATAATTGTTAAATGAGCTTCATATATTTTATATTCTATACGTATTTTATTTGAGTTAGTGAATGATATATAACACTACAGAATACAAGAAATGAATTGAAGTGGTTATAAATTATATTGTGTTTGAGATTGATGAGGTTTTTATTATCTTGATCGCAGGGAGCTTTACTTCCATATTTGTAAAATTTAAAAACTATCCATGACAAAAGAAGTTTGCAAAACTTGTTTCATTTTAATCGATCCTTAATGTTTTATTTTAATTATATACAATGAAAGATAAAATCTTTTTAAAAATCAAAACCAAATCCACCGTATAAATATTCACGAACTCTTCTACTTCCTATATGATCTCCACGTTTTTTTCCTTTTCCTCCTTCTTTGTCATTTTTTCGTATTGTTTTGTGATCCGAGTCTTGATATGAATCTCGATTGGCTCTGTTGTAACTGGTTTTAGTTGAATAGCCTGCACTTCCTTCATACGAATCACTGGAGTCAAAATCGTCTAATTTACAAAATTAAAAAATTAGAAATATTCGTATTAAATTCACTTCCTCATTTAATTTACCCAATTAGCTTTCTTCACCTGTTCCTGATTTTCCATAGGAAGCCTTTTTAGGTTTCTTGTAACTACGACTGTATGGTCGCTTATGACGACGAGGGTGTGAACGAGATTCTTCAGTTTCTAATCGATCTGCTTCACGAAGGTTACGTACTGCTGTTTCATTCCTTGCATGGCGACGTGTTTGAGTAACTGGAGATTGAGGTGTCGGTGGCGTTTGAACACGAGAAGAAACAAATTCATCTGGATCACCTCTAAGGTTACTTCGTGGTGTCAATAACCCTTCCAATGGACCTGGTGGCGGGAGAATTTGGCCATGGAGACACACCACAGCTAAACTTGTAAGAGCGAGAAAGGCAAGAATCAACTTCATTTTGAATACTTTTTGTATGAATGTTCCACTTGAGCGTATCAGAAGTTCTATTTATGGGATAAGATTCTTCATTTCCTTCTTTAAGTGAAAGGGTAACAAGAAAAAATGAAAACAACAATGCTTCTTCCTGTTATCTCATCGTTTTATCCTTAAGTTTAACTTCCTAAATCTGCGTGCAAATGCGTGTGAATTTTTTTCAGCAAGAACAGACAGAAAAGAGGGTGAATTGTTATGATTTCAATTGGTTTTCGTCGATTGTTTTCCAATTATGGATCCCGTATTTTTGACGAATCTGAATAATAAAAACTAGATTTTATTTAATAATTTGATGAAATTAAGGATCGACAAGTGTAAAAAAAAATAAAACAACGCCTCACTCAAATAATGTCCAAGGCGTGTAATAGTACTTGTATTCAGTTCATTTTTACAACAATGAAACAAAATTTTAACCTTTAAGAACATGAGGTTTGACACCTTCTTTCTAACTTTTGTTTTGTGAATATTGATTAGTTTAGCTTAGAGTCATTTACCTCACGTAGGAAACTTTTATAGTTTTTGACGTAATTCGTAGCCGTCTGCAACTTTCTCGATACAATGAATCCGCCTCCGCCATTTGATCCATTATTGGGTCCATTTAAAAATTGTTGAGTTTCTTGTGTAGGATTCCGGATTGAAGAAAGAGTATGAAGACCCCAATGTATTCCATATAGTGGACTCAGTACCTTAAAGTCCCACCCAACCATTCTTGCTTCCAAAACCTGCAAAAGGAGTCTCATAATATGATCAATCTCATAAATCAACTAAAATAGCAGAGTTATTTCTTCTTTTTTATGATTTGTTAGGACAGTTCACGTTCGTTATAATGTTGGGGTTGAAAATCTATTTTATATTGTATTCATAATGAAAATATAGGAGAGGTCTAAGAGCATTTAATTTTTGTTGGAATTTTGCTAAGTGGCCAACTCCCAAAGTCTCCCAAAGGAAGGAATAATCTTATGAAGAGACTACTTTTGATGACCAAGTAGAGTCATGAGTGCCATGTTTGTCATACATAAAATCCAATTTGCCGCTCCTGCATCTAAAATGAAATATGTGAATTCTTGTCCTCGGTCAAGGAAACCATACCTGAGAACTTCGAGTGAACCCATATCCTATGAACCTTTGATCATGAGCTGGAATGGAGTCGTGGCTGACATAGAATGGTTCATAGTAGTCGGATGCTGATTTGAGATCAACAGAGTGTGAGATGCGGACCGACCCTTCCTCAATATATGTCTCCATCCACCTGAAGACGCGAAATCATAATCAAAACTCATCAAAGTCACACCCAAAGAGGCCGAAGATCCTTTTGTTAAATAAAGAATAAGTGTTAGAATGAACGTACAAGGAATAATTAGTAGCCCAATGCCCATTTCGGTAAACCTTTAAATGGAATTGTCGTCCTAGGCCGGTCTTTGCATAAGAAATCAATCCTGACTTCGATTTTGGATAGGCCACTGATCTCTCTAATTCAAATACAGGGATCACGAAGGCACACCTACGAATGAAATAAATAACAAATCAAAGAGAAAAAAAAATTAAATTACATCAAGTCATCTTCAACATTAAAGGACAGGTTTTTCTTTTCGTAATTTTTCATCCAAGTCTACCAGGAGCAAGTCCTTACCAAGGTCAGTTTTGATGTATGGGTTTGGGATTCATGTTTCATTTTTAACGATAATCACGTCACTTTGTCAATCTCTGAGTCATACCTCTTCTAAAGAGTCAAGTGAATAAACCGCTAATCAACCTTCTATATTCCATAAATGTATGAAAACAATGGACAATCTTCGTGGAAAAAAGGAGGAAGGTGAAGGTTGTGAAAAGGATTAAAATCTTTGAAAACTTTACTGTTTTATTGAGAAGTGTTTGGCATAATTAATTTTTAACTTTTTTCATTGTCATAATCTCAGAGCATGACATGAAGGTAGGATGAGTGGTGGTTCAATCTTGAAAGATGCCTTTGTCATTGTTTTCATATCTGAATCGGTTTAAAATTATTACAATATCAACAGGGGATTTTTTGCATAAACAAAAGAAGTGATGATAAAACCGTCAAACTAATCATCCTGAATTTTAAATTAAATTTTTTACCACAAATGGTATAGAAAATGATAAAATGAGTGACATAGTTGCCTCACCTTTTACACTTTTCCGAATCCGGACTCCGAAGAAATTCATCTAATCTGAATTGAACAAGTTTTTTTTACTGAAAAGGAATCAATCATTTATTCTTAAAAAGAATTGCTAATATACCGTTGGGACGAGTTGAAAGATGTGATAATATCAACGTCCGTCAGGTACACCCATTTCGTTCCGCAAGTCTGGAAGAAAGAAATCATGTCTTCAACTTTAACGAAAGAAAAAGAAAGTCATCAAACTTCAATATCAATTAAAATCAATTTCCTACTTTTATGGTAATGACGCGTGGAATGGAATGGCAGAAGCAATTTAATTTCTCTGTCATCCATCTATCTCTATTTGTGATATTTTAAGTTTTGATTCCTTCAATTATCCAATCACTATTTCTGAACACGATATCCTACTTATGTCAATATTGACAATATAAAAGAGAAATTGGACCTCTTCGATTATGTGCAGGGTGAAACAAAAGAAAAGATTCAATCTCTGTACATCATCTTCTCATAACTTACAAAAATTAATTTAGAAAACTGTTGGAGATCTCTTTATTATTAAAATGGGTATGCATTACGATAAGGTCAAACAACTTCATTAAAGAAACACTTCAGGGTTATTTCAAACTTAATCGATACATTGCATTTATTAAAATCAGAAGAATTTAATAGAGTGATTCTTTATAAGAATGAGCTATACTGGCTTTGGGACAATAAATCCAAATTGGAATATTTCAAGTAATAATTGTGGAATTAGGCAATATGACCATTTGACACAATAAAATTTAATTTACCTTTCTTGCAATATTCCGTTGCAAATTTTGAGGGTAGAGTGTAAAGGGTAACTTATTTTTATGATATTTTCTAAATTTTTTGGTAAGAAAATCCAATGGTTTTCCACATTCTAATGAATCCTTGTTAGCATGATTATAAGATATTGTAAGTTGTGATAAATTGAAGGAATTGACAGGTACAGTTACATGAATAGATACAGTCTTAAGAAAATTTTCATCACAATGTCGCATGTATTCGACGAATTCGACAAGAATATGAAAATCTGATATTGATTTAATAAGAATTGCAAATGAAATTTTTCCAAGCCAATTATTTGATGTTTCGGCTATATGATGGATTCTGTCAATTGAAGCCTGAAAGATTAAGTAAAAATGGTTAATTTTCTATTTAGGAAATAATCCTCAAAAACAATTCGAAGGTCAATCATTAACATATTTTTTCTAGAAGCTGCTTAAATTGGATACACCTTAAAACTTCGTGACTCATTATGTTTTAATTAAAAAAAATTAAGAGGTTCTAATTGGAGAGTCAAACATATAATTTTACTATACTAATTAAATAATAAAACAAAAGGAAAAATCCTCCAACTTGAACTCTTCTTCTTCTTATGCAATTTTGAATCGTCATAATAATTATTTATTTATCAAATCACTCAAATATGATCTCTTATGGTATTTACTTAAGTACTTTTTAAGAAATTGTAAATTAAGGTGTCCTACCTGCGTAGCAAGGCAGACGTTTGACGCCAGTTCTTTCCATAAGGAACCAGTCCATGCCCACTCGTAGATTCTATACTAAAATTCAAAAAGACAATTAAAGTGTCAAATAATTTTTATCTTTTTTTATTCTTTATTTTCCTTTGGATTATAAATAAATACTAGCTTTTAATAACTTGCCGTTTTTGCAATTATTTTTAATTTATTTTAAGATCGATGAAAATTAATCAAGCATTTGAAATTAAAATAAAATATTAAAATGGACTAAGCCCGAATTCGGGCTTAAAAAAGTATTATTAATTCATGAAATATTTTTACCATTCTACTCTCATCGAATCTACCCTGTTCCCAATTGATTTTAGGTAAATTATCCAAGAAATTTTGAGAAATCTTTGAAATATTTTTATTCTGTAATGATGATGTAAGACAGGAAAGATGATTATTCCAATTATAGCGTTTTGGGATGAGAAACAATTGGTTTAAAACGATGAGAGAAATAAAAAATCCAAGGATAAGGCGGAAGCGAGTCACAAGAAATCGAATTAGGCCATTCGTTCCAATCCATCGCATTCTGAATCTTTAATTTTAAAAAATAGGTTGATAATTTATAGAATCAATTATTTATTTTTCACTAAGGGAAAGTTATTCTTCTTACTATCGTTGTACTGCAACTTATACTTACTGGAGATTTGATAAAAACTTCTCGTAAGAATTAAAACAAATTATTACAATTAAACATAAACTTTTTCGCAATAGAGAATGTTAACCTTATTTTATTGCAACACACACAAATGAGAACTGGATTCAATATTTCATGTTGGCTTTTTAAAAAACAACAACGCCACGGCCATCGGAACGGAATCAATAAATATTTATTTCTATTTAGTATTTGACTTTTAAAAAGTGAAATCCTTTCAGATCGTTTGCTATCACGGAAGGATTTTTTTTTATGAAAAACACTTTCTACTGGAATTTGATTGCATTTCCACCTAGGCCTGTAGGCCTTGTTTCCACTTATCTTTCTCTTTTGTCTCTGGTGAAAGTTAAAAAGTCCACAAAATTAACATTCACCACGCAAGAGCTTTCTTCGTCGTGGCTAATGGCCATCAACAACAATAAAAACAATTTTTATTCGAATTTTCTAGATTTATTTTTCCTAGTGATACAAAATTCTAATCTGGGACTAAACGCTTTAATTAATTATCATTTGAGCATTTTAAAAAAAATAAGATTCTACATCTGAGAAACTTTTGAAATGGGTTTATTTTATCCTAATTCATCACATCATTAACTTAAGTACTTTAATGTAATTTACTGCATATATCTATTATAATAAAACTTAAAACTTTTTGATTAAAATGTTGATGTGTAATTAGATTTATTTAAAATTTGTGCTGGAGAACCACCTCCAGTATTAGAATAAAACATTTCTTGGAAGGGATTTGGAGAAAAGTAGTAAATTATAATAAATGAAGAACTTTATTTTCTAATAAATTAATTTGAAAACTTTTTTTAAAAAAAATTGAATAAATTCATTAAAATATTCTTTTTTAGAAAACGAAACTTAATTCAGCTTAATTATCATTGAGTGTATATGAAGATTGAAAATGATATTCAACAAGTTAAACTTTATCGAGTTTTGTCATCAAAATGGATCACGGAGACTTCTTGTGATTGTAATAAAAATATGCCAATTGAATTTGTTCGATTCTGTTTGTAATTCAAATGTTAAATTTTTTCTTAAAATAACAAGACCTTAGTACAAAAAATTAATGAAAATCATTTAATTTATTATTTGCTCAATTTCAATTTATTGGATTATCAAAAATTATCTTGTTTTTAAAATAAAATTGTGATGCATAAATCTTAAACTTTTTGAGATGAATTTTTTTCCCTCATTTCTTCCCACCACCACAATATTCCCGCCACTTTTAAAGTTTTGCCTTGTTCTAATAGTTTTTTGGCGTAGTCCACAAACCTGCATAACAGATGGGCAAGACATTAACAAAAAAAATAATTTAAAAAAATTATTAATTAATTTTCATTATAAATTTCCGATCTATTATTGGAAATGCCAAAAAAATATATCTGAAATTGTATTTTAATGTTATTTATACTTATAGACAGACATGTAAAATGTGAAACATGCGAAGAAAATGTAGTTTTTTTGACATGTTTGATTTCCTTGAGGCTTGAATTAAACTGTTTAATATTATAAAATTTAACTTAATATTTACTTTATAATGAATTCTGGGATTTTTTTCTACTTTTGAAAATAACATTTTTAATCAAATTTAAAAGAAAAACTGAAGATAACAGCTTTAAGCAATAAGTTTTTAGTGCTGAAGAAAGTTATGCATGTGAAGTTAGACTTCAAGTTTGGGCTTTTTTTTTCCGCCGGGCGGAAAAAAAAAGCCGAAAAACTCTGTTATTTCTGGGCACGCCCGGCGATGGCCAGAAATAGCCGATTCTTCAAGTTTGCTATTTCTGGCCCTTTTTCTGGATTTTTTGATCAGTGCACGAAATTAGTATTAGAATTTATTTTTAGAATTTCTAAGTTTTTTTTC
>JAQGCN010000183.1:0-35943 GCA_034699725.1 Friesea truncata | reverse complement strand
TTTATACGGCCACCGACGGCAAAGGTAAAGAAACTAAAACCGTATATATGCGTCCGCCGGTTGAGAAAACAAAATCTATAAACCCTTCCCGATTGGAAAGGAAATTGAATTCATTTTCTCCCCGATTGTAAAAGCAAATATTTTCTGCGTATATATACGGCCGCCGACGGGAAAAGGTTAACTCCAGAAGGAGCGACTGGTTTCTTTCTGCTTTTTACTTTCACTAAGAAAATTTCAAATATTTCTTTCCTTATAATATAAAACTCTTTAAAGTTATAGTAAATATTCTCATAATATACAATTTTCAACACTTATAAATTTCACTATTACAAAAACACTCTCACAAGAATTTAAAAACTTTTTTAACTCTTAATTTTTTAAATTGAAAAAATTGAAAATAGAATATTGGAATTGGTTTTTGCACCCAGAGAGACAATCACAATATGTGTTGACGTCACATCCTGTTATTTACAAGTTTATGCAATTTTCCAAAAAACTGTCAACATTTTGTTAAAGCCAAACAATAAGAAAATAACAAAAGCATGGCTGGTTAAATTAAGTAAAACTGGGTTTCACTGTAAGAAAGGAAATATATTTGTACAAATTAGTCTTTTTTATTAAATTAGTAAAGTTTGGGTTAGGATAGAATGAATAGAAGAAGAAAGTAAATTAGACTGAGTCCTTAGGAAGTTTGAAGAGAAAATGCTCAAGATTGAGTAATTTGTAAAGAATTGAACAAAAGGTTTCATTATTTGGAGTTGTTTACGATCTTGAAATTAAAGTAGTAAGGTATCCCAGTATTCAGTTTTAAATTAAATGAATAAAACTCTATTTATACTTTATTACTAAATTGCAACTTAGAAGGTTGAATTTATTTTCAACAAGGACGAATAAGGATAAATATGGCTTCGATGATTATTATTATTTCTATTATTGTTATTATAAAAAGTCAGAAATATCTAATGAAAATAAATCACGTTTAGAAAGATCGTATAATAAAATCATGACAATTTCTACCATAATAACTGAATGTAAGTACAAATATACACGAGTCTTAAATTTAATCTTAAACTCAACCTTATTAACATTTATATCAGGAGACTTCACTCACTCAACTAGCATTTAACTTTCATCTTAAAGATGAAAGTTTCCTTAATCCTTTGATATTAATGTTATTAACAAACTCAAATGAAAATCATTACGTAACTTGTCAATCAATCATAAAACTCATTAATAAAATTAACATAAAATTTCTTCTTTTTCTCGTATAATTTTATATTAAATATTTTGTATAAAGTAAAAGAATTTATCAACATAAATCTTAAATTATAACCATTAAATATAAATGTTAGACAAATGAGAAAGTATCAATAAAAATTTAGTTTCATAACCTAATAATACAAATAACAAAATGATAATTTACCTTTAAAATAAGCATTAATAACTATAATTTTAAACATCATAATTAAATTTTAAATCATAAGTAAGTGGTGTGTGGTGGTTGTTCTTATAAAATTAAAATTGAGGAAGAAGAGTGTATAATTAAATTATTCTTGAGGTGTTATTATTTTCCATTTAGTTAATTTTGAAATAGATTTTATAAAAACTTAACCTTTGACATTATTAGAGAAGGAGATGAAAATTGATGTTCTATAAATAGAAAAGTGGGCTTATAATTTTTGCTCTAAATATAGAGTTTAAAAAACTTCTTCTTCTGGCGTCATCTGGGCCTTTTACCCTTTTTCAAGTTCTACACGCACTATTCTACGCACGTGGAATATTTTCTTCAAGTCATTCAACTCAAAACAACTTTCATTCAGGACCATCTCCTTCCATTCCTTGTGCTACATTTTTATCACCAAAACGAAAAGACTTACAAATCACTAAATACCAAAGTTCAAAAATATTTTCATACGCACTTTCATAATGCAACAAAATATTATTTTGGATTATGCAGGAATGGAATTTAATGTTACAACTTCCTGAAACCTAAATCTTGATTTATGAAGTTTTAATTTTATAATTTTTTAAACCAAAGTTTAAAAATTAACAATTAATTAATTCTCATTCAAAAAGTTTATACTGCATCTTTTCTTTTTAAAGTTTTAAAGTTGTAATAGTAGAAAATGGTTAGAGAATGAAAATTGGGCCTTCCACGTGTTAGACTCACGATATGACGTCATCGTTTTCTCTCTCTTTTCTTCTTTCTCTTTAAAACTTTCCTACTACTTTCACGTCACTATTAAACTTTCTCCATAGAATTTCTTCCCTTTCCTCATAAAGTAAGGTACCCGTGAGCCTTATATTCTTCTTACCCTTTGCACTTTTCTATTCTAAAACTCAGGAAACTCCGAAAAGGACTCTGAACCCATGACCTAGAATCAAAACATTCATACGCACTTTCCTTTGTTTAGTTTCCTATCACGTATTTACACAAGTTAAGCCCATACTCTTAGATATTCACTTAAGTAAATGCTAAAGGGCTCACATTCAAAAAGAAATTCATTTCAAATCAAATCAAATGTTAAATAATTATTTTATTTTTGTATTTAGAAAATAAATGTTGATGGAGAAAGATGTAGAAGTTCTTCTGGAAATTCTGGTGAACCTCATCCACATTGTTCAAAGTACCTGAGTGAAAGACCGAGGAGTTCATCAGAGCTTGACAAAGAATCTGGAGGTGGTGCTAAATGGAGGGTTAGAGGGTAAGTATTTAATATTTATTTTAATATAACTGTACTCTATCAGTCAGATTGTGATTGATATTCTTATCACGGTATTCTATATATGAAATTATATTGAAGATTTTTGATGGGATTTTTTCTAGTTCTGACAAGAAAATTGTAGTTCTTAAGCAAATACAATTATGAGTACTGTATAAAATACAGGTGAAGGATTAACAATTTGTCATATTACGCTCATATGATACAGGAAGTTAATTTTGTGATATGTCTAGTCAATGTTTTTGTATTTGAATGAATTTACATTTAAGAAAATCATAAAAACAAAAAATAAATCCAAAATAACAAAATAAATGGAGTTAAATTATAATTTAAATAAATTATTATTATGTTTATATACAGAATTTGTTTTTCATATTGATTCCAAAAATAGAAATTTTAATGACATATATTTATAATATTATTATGTGTTGGAATTTATTAATTAAATTCAAAATCAGTCTTTTCCTTCTTCCTTATAAATGAGAAATAATATTTGATGTATGAAATAAGTTATGTATTGAGAGTAAATATGATGATAATATGTTAAGGGGTTAATTGGTATAAATTAAAGGAAAGGAATTAGAAAATATAACATGAGTAGTAGAGACACTTGAGTAAGTGTTATGATAGGATGGGATGGAATGAAGGAGAAAGGAAGGATAAAGGGTAAAAGTAGACTCGTTAAATTTGGAGAGAGTAAAAAGAAAAGCAGGAGAGAAATCTAGATTCAGTTCTTCTTTGAACCTTCTTCAACTATCATCACATTTACAAACATTTCTGACTTTCACTCAATTATTAACTTTCACTATTGTTTAAAATTATAAATTTTAACAATGGTTGTTCCAAATACATTTGAAGATGGTGAAGTAGTTAGTACAAAAGGAGTGTCAGAACAACCTATTGTTGATTCATTAGGACTTACAATTGTGAATTGTATGAAATCATCTCAAAGTACACAAGACTTTATCCCATCCAATGATAATCAGACTGAAATTCCACCGAAGAAATCCTTTAAACTATTTTTCAAAAGGTAAATGCGTTTATTTACAAAAATTAAAATAAATGTAAAAGGGTTGAAAAATAATTTTCCATCCAGTAGCTTTATTAAGAATTTATAAAAAGAAATACTGAATGAGTTTGTTGATTAGTCTTGATGTGTGTTATTAACAATTGAAAATTAAATTAAAAAATAATAACACTTAATTTTTATTCTATTTACAGGGGAACAGAAATGAAATTTGGATTAGGATTCCTAAAGAGACGCCATACTGAGGGACAAATTTCACCCCCATCATCAGTAAGACCAACACCGGAGGAGGCTAAAAAATGGGCAGAATCCTTTCAGAATTTAATGATCTCTAAATGTAATAATACATTTTTATTTATAAAAATCTTAGAATTCATTAGTAAAGTATATAATATTTCTTCTCTGTAATTTAGATGGTCAATGTCTATTTAAAGCATTTCTTCGTCGTGAATTTAGTCACGAAAATATTGAATTCTGGATTGCTGTTGAACAATACAGAAAAGCAAGGGAAAGAAAATTACCAGCAAAAGCACAGAAAATTATTAATGAATTTGTATTGAGTCAAGCACCAAGAGAGGTAAGTAAATAATGAAAATAATAATAATTAATATAGAGAAATTAATTTCTATTTTAATATTAATAGGTGAATCTTGATGCAGTTACAAAAGATGTATTGATAAGTAGTACATCCCTTTCACAACCTGATTATAATACTTTTGATCAGGCACAGAAAAAAATACAGAGTATACTTGAAGCAGATGCATATATTAGATTCCTCCAATCAGATCTCTATTTAGAATTAGTTTATCCAGAAAGATATTCAACATCAACATCACCAATTCAATCACCAACAGATAAATCTAAAGAAATGGAAATACAAACAACAGAACAAAGAAAAACAACAACTCATTTACTACCACATTCAGAATCTACAGAATAAAATATAAAAATACTCCAACTTCTTAGTTTATATAATGTAAATACTCAGAGTTTAAATCTAAATCAATCCATACATTGTATTAAGTAGTTAGTTGGTGTTTAATGGTTGGTCTCGTAGAATGTATGTATCTCATTATAAAATTTTGTACGATAATAGGTACATGATTTCTAATACTAAAAGGTAGATGGTTGGTTAATATTAGTTAAAACGACGGATTTCTATGAGTGTTATTGAGTAGTAGTAGACAGTATACGTATACAAAATATAAATTACATTATCCTAATCATTACATACGAGATCTCATCTTATTTCAGAAATATATTAAATATAACCACACTACGATATGTGTATAATATCTTGAGTTGTACAAGTTGTGTAATTCACTTAAAAATAAATAAAACAAATTAAAAAAAGTCTTCTTGGTGGATTTATTTTAGTAGTAAACTTAAAATTAAAATCCCAAAGTTAGTAATCATTGTTTCATTAAATTTTTGGTAAAAGCTATTCTTATCATTGCATATTTGTGTTAAACTTTTACTTAAAGTGGAACATCGTATTGTATTGTATTTGAAACTAATATCTAATGTTATGGCTTTACATCTTTTGAACCTAAAATTAGGAGTTGAGCCTAAAATATTAAATATAATAATATATAAAATAAAAAGTATAAATAAACATTATAAAATGTGAATATTAATTATTACTCTTACCTTGTCGATTCTACGCGTGTGGATTGGACAATACAATTGTTTCAGCAGTATGTATGTAATGTGTGTTTTATAGAGGGAACGGTGAATCCTATAATAGGAAACCCCAGTTCACGCCGACAAGGCCAGTAATTAGGCCTATTTCGGACACTCTGAGAACAGCTTTAATTTAAGGAGTTGCCTTACCCTTTACTAAACTCCGATTTAGTTTCAGCAGTTGTTTCAGCAGTAGTTTTGTTAGGTCTACATTAGAAGATTATTTTGTTATCCTTAACTAGGGTAATACACAAAATTTAAACGTGTCTGCCACCTAATTTGAAGAATTGAAACTAAATCCTGTTCCTTCTTCCTTAAGTTCTTTTATACCACGGTACGTGAAATCAAGAAGTGCCTCCAATTCTAGAAACTTATCCTTTATAATCACTCAAATATTCTTATACTTGTTCAATTCAAGGTAAATTAAAGAGTTCCAATAATTAACTAAATAAAGTTATTAATGATCAATTATTGAAATTAAACAACTGTTTTTTTTTAAATTATTTACCTTGAAATATTCTGGATTTGTTTAATAATTGTAAACAAAAGAGTGAACATACAACACAATACTCTAAATTAAATTTAATTACGATTAAACCAAATTCCTATACTAGATTAACGTATATTTTATTAATATATTTTGTGTATTCATTTACAAATCTTTTGGACAGAGTTTAACGATACAGATACGAAATATAAGTTGTATTAAAACTTTGTTAATGTTCGTAAGGTTATAACTTAATTACAGAAGGATTCAATCTATGTACGTACATTTTGTTGTAAATGTAAATATTTAATACCTTCATTTTCCTCAGGTGCTCATTATATCTGTGAAGAGTGAATCCTATTCTTACATAATACTCAGGAGGATACTTTTAACAATTCCCATGTCTCCATTGAATTTTACAAAATGTATATAATAATATAACCAACAACAGAATTCATATTATAACATTATACTTCTACACTCCAAGAACTTTGAATCTTGTTTTCATTTCTAGGAATAATTTTATTATTACTTTTTATTATTACTAATATTTTATTATCACTTCATTTGCTCGAGTGTAATGATTGGTAGTATCACTACTATATTAAATCTCTTCTACTCTTATATTAAAATATATACAAATGAGCATAAGGAAACATATACTTAAGAAACAAAAAAATCTATTTAAAATGAAAATGTAATTTAGTATAGAAGAGTAATGTTGTGATGTTATATGCGTAAGAATTCAAATGCATTTGAATAATTGATATCAATTTCTTTGTCTATTCCCCCGTTTCATAATTTTTCATTACCCTACTTTTTTCCTTTCTTGAGGGATTTCAAAGTGTAAGTTTTACTTCAAAACATTCATAAACTTAAAGTCTCGTCAATTTAAAATTTATAAAAGAAAGTTTATACCTCTTTCTTTTTTCCTGTATTACGACAGTTCTTTCCTTGCTAACCTAAAGTCATTATTTTAATTTCAAAATTTAAAATTAATTTTTAATCAATCGTTCTTTAAAGTAACAATTATTGTAAAAGTCTTGTCTTTGAATTGCATAAGGAAGGATATGAAATATAAAACGAAATCATACATTCTAATGTATGAGTGTTATGTATACTATACAATTTCCCTTCTTTTTACCAACAGTCTCTTACATTTTGAGATTGA
Organism: Friesea truncata; assembly: GCA_034699725.1. Taxonomy (NCBI): domain Eukaryota; kingdom Metazoa; phylum Arthropoda; class Collembola; order Poduromorpha; family Neanuridae; genus Friesea; species Friesea truncata. The sequence continues at coordinate 28,852 of JAQGCN010000183.1, read as the reverse complement.
AGATTTTATGTATTACAATCCATTACTTTTTACGAGTTTAAGCTTATTTTTTTCTCTTAGTAAAGAAGTTACAGTATGGATGCATAATACTGCATAATGGTGGTTGGTGGTGGAAAATCTAAGTTTAATACATACCATATTCACAGAAATGCAGTTGTCTGTTTTGAATTGGTACGAATGCAAATTATAAATGAATATTTTAAATACCAATTTATTGAAAATGTATGAATCAAAGTTATTAATTAAGTTTAAAATCTTTCAGAAGATGTCTCTCGAGATTTCTTCTTCAATTCTCTACCAATCACCACACCATGTCAGTTGTCTTGTCTTTCTTTTGATTTAAAATGTGGTGACGTATAGAAATTTTTTAGAGAAATGATTTAAGATTCCTGAAAATAAAGCTTGAGTGTTTCCCTTCTGACACTTCATCTCTTCTTGTTCAATTTTTTTTCCTGGATTTCTTCATCTCTATTCCGGAAATTGAAAGATGATGTTACTACTTTCTCTTCTGCTCTTTCTTTCTCTAGGAAATGAATTTTGAAAAAAAAAGATGAAGAAAGATGAGGTTGAATTGAAGAACCAAAAGCCAGAAAAGAAAACTTCTACTGACCGACTTTGGTTTATACTTTCTTTTTTTTCGCTTACATTTTCAATTTCAAAACTCAGGAGTTGACAGATTGGAAAATAAAAGTTAGAGATTTGTATTCGGTTCTCAGAAACAATTTATTTTCAAGAGAATATTTTCTTTTTCAACAAAATTCATCCTTAAGCACTATACATAAATCTAAGAGTGGAATTAAACAAAACGTATACACATCCTTTGTTAAATAACTTCAAGTAGGATTAATTTCTTGTTTAATTCTTCAGTTTGATGTATTAAGTAAAATATAAGACAAGTGTTGTATATATTTCCTTAAATTCCTCTTGTTTAATAGAGTTTAAATTATAATTTCTCCTAGTTGTAATAAAGTATAAAAGTTTTTGAATTAATTAAGCACATACCATATCCAACTTAACTTCAAATAAAAAAGCGTACAAAAATACTCATTTCCTTTGTTATTATTACGCATTTTTTATTACTAAAATACACCCCTTTTCTTGTCGTAATAATAAAAACCCGGATAGAAGAGGAAGTACAAAAAATAAATTTAAAATGTCGCTTTAAATTTTTCCTATGTGCATCCTCTGCTTTTTCTCCGCCTTGTATGCTAATAAAGCATTGTACAATACACCAAATGTATACAACATATAAAACATAAGTAAAAAAAATACAGGTAAGACGATAAAGCTGTTCAATTTCTGTTGATTATCGTAAAGATCCGAGGGATTGCTTTGTTTACACCGTGTTTTAAGCACAAAATATACCAAAGCCAATGTGTTTAAGAACTACGAATTAAAAGTTTTAAAAAAAAGTTTTCCTTAGCTTTAAAAATGAAATTATATAAAATCGACAAGTGAGTTTTTAAATTCTTAAGCAATATAAAGATTTACTTCATTTTTTTTTGTGTAAAACATTAAGAAATAAAGTGTAAAGTTTTGTTAAGTTTCAAATAAAAGAGCTTTTCGTATTCTAAACTTTTGCATCACCCTATCAACCACTATGTGCCACCTAGAGAAAAGGGGAAAGCACATTAAGAAAGTTTATCCTTAAACTTTCTATTATTAATATTTAGGTGAAAAGAAGGCATAACTAACTCATTTTGAAGATTTCCTCGAGTGGAAATAAAGTTACGATCCTTATTTCTAAAATTCAGGTCCATTAATCCCAGACATCATAGTTATGCATAAATACTTTACTCACTTCTCTTGTTAAGTATTGGTAGTGACCTCATTAATTTTAGTTGCATTTTTACGAGATGGGTGGACATAACAACCCCATACACTCAAGAAATTCTCCTCAGTGTTAATGGATGGAAGAAAAAAAATTCAAAACGGAAATACGAGAGGAAGTATCCTTTAGGAAGTGTTTTTCTAGAGACATTTTTTACGCTCAACAACCTCCGAGAGATCCAAAATATGTTTGTGGACATAAAAATGGAGTCCATTAAAAACGGCGACAGCTTTTACCCATCTTCTTATAACATGAGTATCTTTTGTTATCTTTCACTTTGTTTTTATATCCATAAGAATGTATAATGAGATATTATAATATACAAAAAATCAAAATTCTTATAACATCTTTTTGTAAAAAAAAAACAATAAAGGAAAAAAATCTCTTCCTCCTCCTTCTGGTTAAATTATTCTGAATTTATAAAAACCAAAATCACTTTTTTACTATATCTCACAACATTAAATTTTCATTAGTTGAGTTTTTTTTAAAAAATTGTCGTTAGAAAAGTAAAAAGAATTTTTTTTTATATCATTTGTCAGAATTGCGTAGGTTTCTATACAAATCCTACATTAAGGATTTAGACGTGGACATCCTTTGGCTATCTGTCAGGAAAGTATATCTAATGGCTATTAAAGTGTCGAGTTTTAAATGAAAGAGAAAGTAGTATAAAAAATCAGTATTTTAAGCTTTATTTTTTTAACGTAAAGACTCAGCTGTGGTTTTGAAAGCCGTGTGTCTTAAGTAAACAGGGAAAGGATGGAGACATGTTTGGAAAAGTCTTTGAGCCTAATGGCTGAACTTTTCTTCAAGACAAAATACCTCGACACGAAGACACACATTTTAACAAAATTTTCTTTATGGCCTATATATACCATTCAACCTGGATTTAAACTCTAACTTTCGTTTTTTTTTTTAAAAAAAAATATAAACTTTCTCCCTTAAAGATTTTAGAAGAGAAAAGTTGAATAAGCCAAAATAAGTATAGAAAAAAAACATCTAAATGGATATTTCTATGTTTCAATGAAGATCAAAGGTAAATCTACTCCATTCATCTCGAATTCAACATTTAGCTCCTTCCCTCATTGGATGAATTCTAACATTTTTTTATATAATCACGATATATTTATTAAACTAAAATGAAAAACATTTTAAATGTAAAACTCATCACCTCAAATAGAAAAACTGCTTTTAAGAATTTAGAAATTGGACAACATTTGAGATAGTAAGTATTGTATATTTTTAGATGTAGTAGTTACTATTACATGTTTGGGAAGTTGAATTTGTTGATGTGAATTGTAAGTAGGGTAAGGGGCGTAGTTGATCAAAGTGAAATGTGCCTGTTGGGAAGTTTTCTCTTTCTTCAAATAAAATAAATTATTAAGGAATACGAATATTTTCTCAACACGTACATCCTACAGATACAAGAAGAAACTTGGTGTTGTGGAGTCATTTGGAGTGGAACTCATCCTCTGTTTCCGTTTCGATGAACTTTGGATGACTTGAGTTGAATTTCTCCAGATTTCTTTCACTTCTGTTCTTGTGTGGTTTGAAAACTGAGGAGGTGTAGAGAATATAACCCACTTCCCCCCCACCCCCACCATCATCCCCACCAACGCAACTCCACCATCTAACCTACCCTATCACAATACTTATGTAAAAATTTAAAGAGAAAAAGAATCCTCAAAGCTCAGTTTCACATTTGAATGGATTCAAGGCAATTGTTAGGATTCTCAACCTAAATTTTTTGGCCTTTCGCCCAAATATTTTATTTCAAGAAACTTAAAAGAACAAAATTTTCTTTTCTTTTTTCTCTTTTCTTTCTTTAAAGAAGAAAAGATGAGTAACTAACATGCTTATACCGAAAAATCAGAATATCTTATACTAATTTCATATTAAACAAAATTCAATCTTCACTTGACTTTTGTCTTTTTACAGAAAACGGGAAAATGTAAAGAAAAAAATGAACATATGCATGCATAGAAAGTAAGATCAAGAGTCAATAAAGTTGTCTTATAAAGTAAAAGATGGACACTACTTTGTTTATAAATACTTTAAAAGAATCATAATTTATAAATAAGAAAATATTTATCTTGTATTATGTTTCTGGAAGTATTCTTTTTTGTGTAAAAGCGAACCCAAAGGATCACATTGGAGTTTGTTGTTAACATTTTATTTTATTTTATTTTATATGAAGTGGACTCTTTATTTTATTTGACTTCATTCCTTTTCCTTTCCTTTCTACCCTTCTTACATACAACAACTAACTATATCTTGGATATTCCCATTGCTGTGATTTCCATTCTGGAGAATACTAAAAAAAGTAAAACTGCCTCTTATTTAAACATTTTCAAACGCAATATTCTTCTTTCTTTTTGCTTTTACCTTAGAAACAATTCACATAAAAATTTATAAGAATTACACACACAGATATCAAATTACATATACAACAATTTTAAAATATAATTAAAAAAATATGACAGTTCAATTTGAATTAAAATTCTCATTACGTGTATTTAATTACACTTTATGAATATTACTTTGCATTTCTTTTAATTAATGGTTAAAGAATAATTAAAGGAAGTTTTTTAATTTAAATTTATTCTATGAATTATTTTCTAATGTAAATTCTTTATATTTTTAAACGCACACTTTAATTGAGGTTAACCACATAAAGTTAACTTTGACGCGTTTTTGGTTTTCTTTTTCAATTTAATATTATCTACCCACACACTCACACACAACTCCAACTCAATTATTTTATTATGGTCAAGTTTTGACCACTAATTAATTAAAATTATGTAATTTATACACATAAAACAGCATCATTTTTGTCATTTCAATAAATTATTTTTCACTATGAATTCTAAATTAAGTTTTGTATTTTTATTAGCCATTGCTAATATTTGTTATTCTCAACATGTACATGAAGTAGTGAATGCTCAACCTTCAAAAGTAACAACGAAAGTAACAGGGTTGGAAGGTGCTGTTGGAAAGGCCGAAGGATCAGTTCTTAAAATTCTGGATCAAATTAACACAGCTTTTGATACTGTTAAGAAGAATACACTTGGAAATTCTGAAAATCTCAAAAATCAATACATCAAAAGTAAAACTTTTTATATTTTTTTCTCCTTTTGAAGTTAAGTATTTTAATTATATTGATGTTAATTTTCTAGATTTTGCGACTATAAAAGCTCAGTTTGAGAATGCAAAATCCAAACTTCTGACATCATATGAAACAAATTACAACAATGTAAAAACTAATTTGGATAATAATTATAACAATATCAAGAATCAAATGCAAAAAGCATTTGATTTAGGTCTAACGAATTTTAAAGGAGCATTTACAGCAATTCTTGCCAAAGCACCACAATATACTTCAGTTGTTGATGATGGTGTTGAAAACTTGCAAAAGAAAGGAAAAGAATCATTTGCAAATCTTGATTTACTTTACAATAATGTAAAAGATGAATTAAAAGTTGAATATGAAGATGGTGTTGGAAAACTTAATCAATAATTTAAAAAATATTGAATAAAACATAAAATCAAATAAAGAAAACTTTTACCAAACTTATTCATATGTTTTATTCTTTTAAATATTTTAAACTTATTTTCAATTGTAAGACACAATCTCCGTACTTCATCTGAAATATCAATTTATTCAAGTGGTTTCTACAATCAAAACTTCTGTGTGTCTTATTATAAAGTTTTATTCGTGTATTTTAGAATTTGTAATAATGTAGTACATGTGTATTATAAGTGAGTAAGATTGTCAAAAGTTTGTTTTATTATGTCTATGCATTATGCATCTTTTCCTTCAAAAACTAAAAAGACAAAAGACGAAGAAATAAGAAAGTTTAGTTTAAGAGATGAAATAAGTTTACTCTGTTTTCGTGTAGAAGGAGGCAGTTGTGTCTAAAACGGAAACGAAGTTTTATGAGGGGAATGTAAAGGAAAAGAGAAATTTCTGTAGACTTCAAATGGCTAAGAAAGTTTAGATGAAAACGGCTATTCAGCCAAACTTTATAACACAATGTGAAACATTCTATTAAGGAAAAGCCCTTTGGTTCCTCAAAGGTCAAACACAAGAGTATACACGTATTACACCTAAGTTCAGGTCAGGCATTAGTTCTCACAAAGTCTGTATTCACTATAGTTAAGGAAATACTCTAAAGTTTTTTATCCATAGTTTCCCTTCCCAATTTTTTATTATTTTCGACATAGTGTGAGAATATTGTATTTTTATACGCATTTTAACGTAAAGTTGTATGAAACGAAGTGAGAAGTGAGTGGATTTGATGCTGACCGTGGGAATGTTAGAAGAAAAGTGTATCGAATTTAGAATTGGAACTTTCACTTTCTAGATATTCTGAACATGTTCAGAGGTCGTGAAGTGAAATCCCAACAGACTCACCCAAAAAAAGCACAAGCACACCATCCGAATAGTATCTACTAAACCAACTTTCTTCCTACGAACCAAAATAAGAAGGCAAAGAAAGAAAGAAAGCATTTCAGTGATGCAACAGAGAAAAAAGGCACTCTTTGCTTTTAACAGAGAAAAACTTCTATTATCTCATCTTAAGTTACAAATTATAACGTTATTGAACTAAAATGAATTGTGCAGAATCTTCAATCTTAGTATGTTATTCTCACGTAGTGCAAAGATTGTTAGATGAAGAAATATATTTTTTTTTGCTAGGAGGAGGATAGACTTTCTTTCATATAAAGAAGAAGAAAATTTTTATTTAACGTACGTGTCATTTTGATCTTTTAGAAACTTTTTCTTCTTAAAATAAGAGGTCTTAGAATTAGGTCAAATATGTGAATAGGATACGAAACGACAGTTTTGTGAGATCAAAGTTTCTGATTCAATGAATGAGAAATAGAAAAGTTAGTACAGTATATATAGTAAAAGTAGTGGTAGAAAATAAGACTTGTGATGAGATGACTGGGTTAAGTACTCTAAGGTTAGAAACTACTTTTGTATTTTTCAAAGGGAGTACTCTGTGGTTACTCCATCATTAAATCTACACACATCAAAGGCACGACAGACCCTATTATTCACCCTCTAACTCTTTGACTCACTAGTCACTACTCTACTCTCCTCAGGTCAAAAGAAATTCAATGTTCATTAGGGTCAAGAGATCTCTCTATAACTCTGAGAGACTAAATCCAATTTTCCTAACCACTTTCTCTTTTATATCATCAACTGATTTTCTTAAGTAATTATATTATTATATTACACATCCTTTTTCTGCATTATAAAGTTTTTGAAATCTCTTCCAATCATGATTTAAAACCAAAGAGGAACTTGTAGAAGTTAACTCCAAAGTTTTCTAAAGTATATGAAGAAGAGAAACCTTAGTAAATTTTTGTAAAAAAAGTTTATTTTTCGTAGGACTCCCTTGGAGGCAGAAGTTTTTTTTGAAACGGAGCTTCTACTTCCTTCTTTTAAGTCTTTGACATTCTGAGTTTAGTGTAACCTCAATTGAGAAAGAGGAAACGTTGAATAGAAGAAGACATGTTCTGTAAGAGAATAAGGTAAAAGTCTCAGAGGGAGACAGATTCACCTAAAAACGACTTACTCTTTCAACTTGTTGGATTTGCAATAAGATAACTTAAAACTTTTACATTGTCTTACTTTGCTTTATCTTTTCTTATGGTATATAATATTCAAAAGATATATTTAACATAACAATGTTAATTTTTAGATAGGAAATATTTAACATGGTAGTAAAGTAATGTATTATGTACTTTTGGAAGTGAATGGGAGGATATATAAATGGAATCAGTGAAGAAAAGTGTAGTGTAAGTATGAGATAGGAAGATTATGGAATTGTCACAAGAGCAGAGATCGATTTTTGCTGAATGAAGATGTGTAAGAAAGAGCTTTTCCTTTTTTTTTTTTTGAGTGAGGTAAAACGTAATCTCTGAAGGAGTGGAGGCGTGGAATGGAGAAAGGAAGGAAAGAAGAAGAAGAAGAGGATTGAGTAAGGGTTTTCTTTCTCTCTCGTCAAATTCTAAAATTCTACGTTCAAAATTGCATTACAACTCAACTCTAGGGAACTTTGGACCAATTTGCTCAGGATTATTGCACGCCGTGAAGGTAATTCCTTCAACTTATGAAATTTCCCCTTCTTCTCCTTTTTACTCTACCCTTTAAAGAAGGAAATAGGAAAGGAAAGAGAGATGGATAAAAAAGGATTTGACACTCTTTTCTTCTTTAACTTAAAATTTCAGTTTTACAATAATGGAAAAGATTTTGACCCTCCTCTTCTTCTAAAGATTTTCTCCTACAATTCTTGTTTCGTATGACTCTTCTTTCTAGGATTGTCTTTTTTACGTAACTTATAGTATAGTTTCAGCTCATGAACCTCAGAGTTAGCTATTTGAGTTTTTGGCAAGAAAAACAGAATCTATGCCTTTTTCTTCCTCTGGTTGGTTAAATTTCTTATAGTAAGAAGACGAAGTAGTAGTAGTTTTCTATGACTGTAGGAAATCTGAGAGTAAAGCTGCCTTAATTTTGTGAAATGGAAAGGAGATAAGGAATTGAAATCCCAAAGCCCCTTTCTCCGCTACTCGGAAATAACTCATTCACCTTAATAAAGAAAAGGATATCATAATCATAAATAAATTGAATGGCAGTGGCAGACTGCACAAAGAACCAACGAATGGAACTTTCTCCATCCTTTTGCTGAGGCTGAATACAGAATAAGTTGTTGGTAACAGAGAAAGTAGAGTCATAACAACATGGCAAAATATCATCAATTCAATCCTATTGTAAAGACTATTCTTATATTATATCTCACTTCCTTCTTACTATTAAAGAATAGGATTAATTTTTAATTATTAAATAACAATTGTTATAAATTTTATAATAAAATTATAAATATGAATGTATAATAGTAGTATAGAAATGCGAGATTTGAAATTGTGTTATTTTGACCCATGTGTTGTGAAGTTGTTGTTTTTGAATATTCTAAAATTATTCGAGTTTCCTGGAATACGTATAAACCTCTTAATAGAATAATAGAAATAGTAGAAATAATTTACGATTTTCATTTAAGACTCGTCGTAAGCTAACGAGGAGAAAGTATGGAGAAAACCTCTTCATTTATTTATACACAAACTCCCGCAACTGTTCTTCCTTAATGGCACAACGTGGTTTTTGTTTTTATTTAAAATCCTCTAAATCATATTATTATTCTTAAGAGAGAACAAAAAGAATTAAAACTTTTCACCTAAACTTTAAAATTGAAATTAATGACTCCGCCCCTCTGTCCCATTAAACAAAGGGATCTGATAACCTATTCCCAAATATTTGCAAATAGGATTAAAAACTTTTGTAGTGAGGAAGAGAAAGGAAGAAAGGAAGAATAAAATGTCAAAAGTTAAAGTCCCCAAGACAGAAAATTGCATGGATTCCTTTATAATCCATATAAACCAAGGTCGAAATTCACTTTAGACAGACACATGAAATTGCAAATGGTACAACAGTAATATCATACTGTGGATAAAAATAAATTGATGGCAAGAATATTTTTTTTCTGCATGCAAAATACATTCTTTACTAATCCTTCCAATGGGAATAAAATATTTGTTTTTGCTGATGTTCCTCACAATTTAAAAAACCTAAGAAGTCACTTGTTGGATGATGGAGCAGTTCTTCCAGATCAATCTGAAGTAAATATGGATGTTATGAGGAAATTGGTAGAAAGAAATGGAGAAGAACTGAAGTACTGTCCAAAGCTCAACCACAAGTTACTGGAAGTTACAGGTTACGAACGAATGAAAGTTAGTTATGCGGTACAAATATTTTCCCATCACGTGTCAACTCTAGCATTGGACGTTTTTCCAAATAATCCGTCAATTTCTGAATTCTTTGAAATTATGAACAATGGGTTTGATGTACTGAACAGCCGCTGCGCATCGGGAAAAAAAATTTACAAATCAGCATTTGGAATCAAATTAAACGAACAACTTCAGGCATTGAATCTAATGAAAAACATATTATCATTAATCAGATTCAGAACAAAGAAGAAGAAGAATATTAAAAAGACACTGTTACCATGTCAGAAGGGAATGATTGTTTCTATCTGTTCCACAATTAATTTATATGAATATCTGACGACAAACTACAACATTTCTTACATTCTTACCAGCCGTTTAAATCAGGATGCATTAGAGAGCTTCTTTTCTACAATCAGATCTTTTGGCGGAGCTTCAACTAATCCAACTCCCCCAGAATTCAGATACAGACTCCGATTGGCTATGTTAGGTGGAAGGATTAGAGCTTCAAAAAATTTAAATTCATTTGTAGAACAAACTCAGGATTTTCTTAGCGGATCACTTTATAAAACTAATCTCTTAAATCAGACAAGTGAACCATTGGAGTTTAAAGATGATGTGGTCGTTCTTTCAAAGGATGAAGAAGAAACTCTGCGATACATTGCAGGATATATTTTATGGAGTCTTAAAAGGAAACGCATCCAAGTCGACCATTTAAATGAAAAATCATCTAAAAATACTAACCGTTGGATTGAGAAGCTATCGTACGGAGGTTTGAACATTCCAAATTTAACCTTAATCACTTGGGTATACCGTTGTGAACAACAATTTAGGAAGCTAAGCCACAGTTCACTTAGTGTCCTTGGCATGAAAAAATCGCTTATTGAGCGTATTGGAAATCTTTATCCAGAGATTCATAAAACTGTAATTTCTATATTTGTTAAAACTAGAATAGGAATCAAAATTAGAAATTTAAACGAATCCAGGCGTCGGGAGATTGGGCGAAAGCGAAAGTTAAATAAGGCTAAACAATTTTTGAATGGACGAGTTCAAAAGAATTAATAAAATAACTACGATTCTTTAATTAAGCGTTCGCAAATATTAAAACATTTATTTTTATAAGGTAGTGAAATGCTATTTACACTAATGCATAACGCAAAGCTTAGCCTGCCGTCCCGACGTGACATCACAAAACCGAGAGAAAGCCCCTCTATGCAATTTTTAGAGAAGTGACACCACCTTATATTCTATCCGCCTTGCATGTAATGCAGAAATTTAGCATAACATGCTAACATAAAATTATTCGAATGTTCCAGTCAATTTTGTGCATAGTACAAAACATTTTACACACCGACACCATCATATCATATCTAATTCCTCCCCTTTCAATTTATTTTCCAACGTCTACTTATTTAATGTGCAAAATGAAATCTAGAAAGTTACACAGTGTTAGTTGAGTTCAAGACATGCAATCAGATTGGACATGCGGATTTAACCAAGAAGAAGAAACTAAGAATTCTTTTTTCTTTTAGTTTTGATTAAAATTTCCCATGATATTTGAACTTTTTCTTATAGTAAAAGTAAAAGTGTAGTATGGTGAAAATTTATAAAAATTTTAAGATAAATGACCTTGACCTTAACCCAAAGTTTCAACTTTTTATCTTCCCTTTCTCTTCTGATCTTTTCACCTTTTGAATATTTTTTGACTATGCATTTGAAAGAGAAAGCGTAAGCGTATAAATCCTTTTTTGTTTTTTAAGATGGACGAATATTGCCACCATTTCTATTACATGAATCGGATTCTGGTTTTGCCATTACAGATTCCAGTAAGGAAGTCAGTTGAAATTAGATTTAAGGAGAAAGAGAAAGAAAAAAGAGTCTCGAGAGACAATGGATCTTTTTTCTTTCTTTCTCCGAGGCTTCTTCTTCTTTCTCCTCTCAAACATACGCTCATTTTCTTCTTTCTTTCCCTCTGAAATGCTTTTTCACTGTTTGTGTCTTTCGCTTCACTTACCCACCCGCAAGGCGAACAAAATTCTACAATGTAACAATTTTTAACTTATTTTATTATTATTCTTAAATAATATATAATTCAAATCATAAAATATAAATTACATCAAATTCTTCATTAATCTTATATTAATCCAATTTATAGGAATTAATCTTGTATAAATTTCTTAAAACTTTATTTAATACATATAATTTTTTATATATTTGTTTTTGGTAACACTGTTGATGTCGTCCCCCCTAAAACCTTTAACTTTTTTTGAAAGTGGGAAGGAGGAAGTGAAAGATGCGAAAAGTCAGTTGGAACAGAAAGAAGAAATGAGAGAAAATCCGGCATCTGCTTATTTTCTCTTCTATTTACCCTTTTTTCCGCTTCCGTGTTAGGAATGCCTTTTTCCTTCCCAATTTTCTAAAATTTCTGTCCCATTTCTGGAAGGCACGAAACATTGATTTTTGCATAGTTTTTTTTTTTGGGCAATTGCCAAATTACTCCAGCTTGGCCTATTGACTTACTTTGTAATCTTTTAGTATCATCGACTTTTTAATCTTCAATTTAAAATCAGTTAAAAACATAACAATTATTTTATAATTTATAAAAAAAACTATATATTTTTTCTTGTGTTGTTGTTAAATATAATATATTGAAAAAATCGTGTCTTTGTTGAATTTCAAATGTAAATTTTATGTAAAAGGAAACAAGATGTATAAGATATGAGTTGAAGATAAGTAAATACAATCTGTCATATCCTCGTAGCATTTAAGTTGACAGGCTCATAGCCGTTATGATTTATTTTGTCTTCTTAATTTTTTCTCGTAAATTTATCACTTATTTTTCTCTTGTCAGATAAAGCTACAATGAAAATTTTCCCAACAGATAAGTATATATAGTGATACGTAAGACTTTCTTTTTGTGAAAAACTTAGTAAGATCTACTATAGTAAAACTTTCTAAGGTATGAGAGGAGAGTAAACTGACTGTCAAAAGGTAAGAAAGTTGATGTCGTTGGTTTGAAATTTAAAATGTAAGATTTTTAGAATTGTAGTAAAAGATGCAAAGCTGATCTTATATAAATATATGGATAAAATACGCTTGAGGGATTTCTTCTTACTCCAAAGGGGTTCTCTTACTATAAAACAGAAAAACAAATCTGAGAGTCGAATGAGATTTTGTATTCTTTCCCATAAACGTCAGAATGATCAATAAATATAAGCTCACTGTCTCCAGATTTTCAAAGCTTTCAAAATATATGTATTATTTACTCCTCCTACACACACAGTACAGTAGGATTATTTACGTATTTTCAATATAAAATACAATTCATTTTGACGTAAATCATTCGTGAAAACCTTCTCAGAAAATCTTGAATTACTTAAGGTAAAAAATCAGTCGAAGAAGCTACAAGCTGGCATAGTCAATCCTATTATGTTACAAATAATTTCCTCATTTGAATTGCTTCTTTCTTCTTTTTCTAAATTTTAAAATCATTTCTTTCATTCCTAAACTTATTTCAACAGAATATCAAATATAATATTAATTCAATTGTGAAAGCTTAAGACTTTCCCAACAAGTGGGATATCAATTTTAAACCGAATGGTTTATAGTCTATAACTTTTATCCCTTTTAAGTAAATCAGCTTTGATTGATCGATGATTTTCTCAGAAAATTAAAAAATAATCAATATTTGAAATTCTTCTTGAAAATTAACTAAGAAGATTCCAATGAAGTTTTTTTTCTGAGTGAAAGGAAGGAATTTGAGGTTATATTTTTTTAATGAACGTTAATAAGTTAAGAAGAGAAAAAAAAATAAGAAGGTAAATTGCTGGAAGGCGTTAAAAGAAGAAAAAGTAGATCGTGGTTTGGAATCTGATCTTCTTCCTTTACACCACCGGAACTTTTATTCTTGAAAATTATACAAAGAAAATAAAGTAGGACGAAGAAACAAAAGGAAAAAAGCTCAAAAAGATTTCAAGAAGGAAAAGAAAGAAAAGTGTGGTAAAAAGAAAGCTCTTCTTTTAAGTTCATTCATTTTCTCAAAAAGCCTTCCCAAATGTATACTATCTCGTTAAGTATTTAGTCAGTTCTAATGAATCTAAAACCACATCCTTTTTCTTTCCTTGAATACTAGATTAGTAAAATAATCCACAAAATCCAAACAAACTATCCTAAAGCAACAAATTCAAAAACAAATTTCTCGTTGATAGAAAAAATTGATACACAACTACAAAAAATTTCATATATGAATTTTGGATGGGATTGAATGTGACGTATCTATTTCAAGAGTTGAAACCTCCACAAAATTGAACGATAAAAGAATTTTGTCTTCAAAAGGCATTTTTATTATTCGGAAGTGACAAGGGTTTCGGGCGGAAGTTTTTATTTTTTTTGAAAAGGTAAACCTTTTGTCGTTACTTTCGATGGGATGGTAGGAAGAAAGTAAAGTAAGTTTTTTCTTTCTCTTTGTTAGAAATAGAAGAATGTCTATCCAGGCAAAAGTAAATTTAAACTGACATTTCACTCCCCGTTTCATTTCATTTCTTCTTCATTTATTCCCAAGGCGGACTCCACTTCATTTCCGTCTTACCTCAAAATCCAAATCCCATATATTTTTTTTACATTATTTTCACATGGGAATCTCACAAATAAGAAATGGAATATACTTAAAATTAAATTCACATTCATAGAAAGAAATCAGAGATTAATTCAAAGATTACAAAATAGCACGTCCTCTACTTTTGTTACTTGTCAAAAACAGGAAGACAAGACACTCTTCTCATTAAAATTCTCACATTCATCTCTCCAGTACGACAACGACGACTTCTTCTAATATTTATACAAGTTACAGTAACTATTCTGAATGTCCGTCTGTTTTTCAAACATTTTTCAAATTGATTTCTTATCACTTTATTAGTTGAAATTAATAAGAGACTTTAACACTCTTTAAACTAAAAGGTGAAAGTATAATTTATTATTAGCTGTTAATGTAAATGTAATATATAATTATTTTAATTTAAATTGTTATATTTCTTAACATTTGTCTACGCCATTTTAAAGTTAAGTAAAAAGGGAGTATAAAATGAAGAAAATGCGGGAGTTTTCAATTCTTAAAGAATCACGTCCCTCATAAAATAAATTGTGTGAGAATCTTTTGGCTCTGAGTTGATAACTTCTGGGACTTCCGTTTCATCTTGAAGCGAGACAATCCTAGAATAGCCAAATAGCCTCTACTTTGTATTCAAGTTGAGTAAAAATAAATTTCAACCATAATATAATCAACAAATGTCATTCAATTTTTCTTTATAAAAAATCAAAGTTAATTTAAACTCAAAGGGGGAAGTACGTAGTTTATAAATATTTTATAAGGAATAATTTATAACCAAGTGTTTAAGTGATGTTATTTTGTATCCTTAAACTATAAATCACACTTGAGTTTTTGAATTACGCAGATCAACGAATGCCTAACTAAGAGTGAAAACACTGAGGAAAAGGTCCTTTGTTCTCTTCTGCTTTGATTATCCTCTTCTACACTTTATCTACTTTCTCCTGGCTTTCTCTATGAAAAAAAACTGTATCATCTCTCCATGTGCTGGTGCTCCCTTTTATAAAGAAAAGGAGGGATGGGGTGGGCCCTGACGGGAAATAATACATGCGAAGCTAAATGTCATTTTTCATTCTTAACGAGTCTGCTGAGATCCTTTCCTCATATATTCTCCTTACAACAGTCAACCACCGCCTTTTTTTAAGAAAAAAATTCAGTGATCACGAATTTCTTATCAAAATTATAAAATAAATATGTTTAGTTTTTTATATATTTTTAGAAATTAATGTAAATTTTAACATAATTATTATAAATAAAGGCTTACCGAGGGTTAATATTATTTAATAAAAATTTAAAAATATATTTTTAAAACTTTTAGAATGTAATATTATGTCTAACACTGTTAGCCTATTTTTATGTAGTGGACGATTTTGATTAGAATGACAGTTTACTGTTAGAAAAGGGATAGTAGTTGTACTAAATAGGTCTGCGTATGCATGTGCTGCCTAATCCCTCGACAGCGTAACAAATGTGAGCTAGGAAGTAAAGTTCGTTCCATTTCTCTTTTTTTTTACTTTCACCTTTTTCTCCTGTCACTCTTCTTCATTTTTACATATCTCTAAACTAGAGCGTCTTGAATTTTAATAAGAATAAAAAAAGATCCTAAATCCAAGGAAAAGAATCTCTGATAAAATTCTCATAGTCTTCTTCAATTGGATTTACTCACAGTGGTTCTAAGTCCCTACCCAATTTTTCTACTCTATCTTCATTAGATGAACCATTTCAACCCTTCCAATTTAAAATCCAATGTCTCAAAAATAATACCCAAGACACCTTATATCATCTCATCCCTCCCTTATCATAAAAATATTACTATAAAAAATATCACCTTATTCTAAACTATTATTATAATTATGAATTCCTTTTGTTATTAACCTTGAAACTCAATATGGATAATCTAAAAATCTTAATTCTAATATATAGTCTTATATAGCTCTAATTTAACCAAGTTTTCTTCATCCTGTGAGCTAACAAGATGTGAAATAACGATAAAAAAAACTTGAATATTCTCTTTCTAAATTCTCAAATGAAATGACTTTTTACATGTTAGAAGAACATAAAAGAGAAAGAAGAAAGAAAAAAACGTTCGGAAGTTTTCTCATTTAACTTTGAGCTACTGACTTTAGTGTTATACGGTATGTGTATGTGAATGTGTGTGTGTGGTTATCCTAAGTTTTTTAGACCACCTCTTTCTCTTATTCAAGTCTATCGTTTTACGTAGGCTTAAATCCTAATATTACTTTTCATTTATAAGAACAATCTACTCATTTCCTCTCACTTATCCTAAAATTTCATTTGAAAATAGTAGTGAGTAGTAGAGTGGGCAGATCTTTCTCTCTCTAGCTTTCTCATCCCTTTCTCCATTGTCTTCACCAGTTATTTGAATTGAGGTCAAAACTCAGAATTATCTCAGAAATGGCTCAAGTGCACTTAACGTTCTCTTTCTCTCTTCCTTTGATATATATGCAAATTACCCAATTATTGTTCAACTCAAATTTGAATTTTCTATAGAAATACTTTTCATCCTCCTCCTCCTCCTTTTTCCTTTTTCTCAAAAGTGGAAGACGAGCCTTTCAATCAATCTATAGAAGAGAAGATTCACAAGGAAGAAAATTGCTTTTAAAAAAAAAGTTGGACCTTATGTGAAACTTATTTCACTTTTCTTCTAAAGTGTTAAAAAAAGTTCTACTCCATGCATAAAAAATTATTATAATATTTTAAATTTAAAATTTAATTTCAATGTGATATAAACACCACCTGTTTTTTTACATTTGACTTTTCCATTGTAAGGTTCTTAAGTTTTATTCCTAAATTGTTAGAGAGTCAAACTCCTTTTTTCTGAGTTTAATGAAGAGTAATTGTAATGGGAATTTGTTAGGGATTTTATTTCAATGTGTATCGATTTTCAATAATGCTTGACTAAAATTTCTAATGATTAGAGTTAAAGAGTGAAAGTAGAGAATACGGATAGAGTCATTGGGAAAGGAATTAAGAAGAAAAAGGAATGATGGTGGGTGGTAGACGAAATAATAAAATTAGTTTAAAGTTCCCCGCGTACCATAAAAGAAAAATCACGTTCCTTTTCTTCTTCTAAGGAGCTACAGTCAGAAGTAGCTCCGTTTGAGAAAATTGGTTTCGTGTCATTCTGTTCTGTAGTTTCGACTACTACTACTTTTTTATAAGGCTAATGAGTGAAAGTGTTTTGTTACTTTCTTCAGCATCTGGTGACTTTTGCTAGCTTTCTTTCCTTCTCTTCTTTTACCTCGTTTATTCTTCTTACAGTGTTAGAAATTTCATATCTTAAAAATAACTAATGAGCTTACTATTATTAGAAAATTATATTTAAGTCAATATTAGACAAATTAAATGAAAAAGTGAACGTTTGTTTTTTAAATTTAAAATTTC
Source organism: Friesea truncata (assembly GCA_034699725.1). Classification (NCBI taxonomy): domain Eukaryota; kingdom Metazoa; phylum Arthropoda; class Collembola; order Poduromorpha; family Neanuridae; genus Friesea; species Friesea truncata. The sequence continues at coordinate 11,228 of JAQGCN010000183.1, read as the reverse complement.
ACATTATAAAATCTTTTTTTTATTCTTTAATAAAATTAATTTGTCTTCTGTTGAAAAGGATAGTCGTCTGTAAAATGTCTGCTTTCACTCCTGTAAACCCTAAATCTGAACATTTATTTGACTCTCTCTTAAGTTGAGAAAGTTAAAACCTTAAAGCCATCCATTAGACCTAACTTAGAGTGTGAAACTACTAAAAGTCGTAATCACTCTTGATAAACTTTATCAAGTGGAAACCTAAGAATTGGAAAATGGAGAAAATTTTCCTAATTTTAAGATATAGTTACCCATTTCTCTCCAGTGACACACCAAACCAACAACACTAGCCTAAAATAAAACAAAAGGGTATCATCACATTCACAAATAATATATTTTTATTACTGAACAAATGAGATTCGTACGTACGCTTGGAATGAATAGAGATAATTATTATTTATAATTATTATTATTAGTATAGGAAATCTGAGAAATATTTCCTATATTTAAGTTTTGATAGAATTTTCATAATTTAAAACAGCAACTATACTACTTATACATAATACATAATTTAATTACACTCACCCAATTTTTAAAACATAAATATTATAACCTTATTGAGAATAATATACGAAGGTATTAATTAAAACTAAGCATATCATAATAGCATAATATACTTACAGTATTAATACTTAAATATCGTATTTTATAAATCTTTTGAGAGGTACTTTTCAAAGTAAAATTTAACAAAGAAATAATTAATATACAATATTTTGGGAATTATCAAGTTTTCACATTGAAATTTTTAATAAGTTTTTTTGTTATAATTTATGGTGTGATGGTGCAAGGAAGATGAGTGTTTATCATTAAAAAATATAAATATATTGTTTTGTGTATACTGTTTGTTAATAATAATAATAATACTGCATAAATTTGAAAGTGAGAGCAGAGGTATTAAAAAGAAATATTTTCCGTATTTGTTTAAAATTGATTATGTAAAATTAAAAAGTGGAGAAATTGTATATTTGTAATTTGTGTAAACTGATAATGATGATATTAAATAAATTAAAGAACTCAATAATATATTCAAGTATAAGATTACAAGTCAATGTTATAAGTATGGTTATGTGCATAGCGTTTATAAAGAGTGGTGTTTATATTATTATAGTATTAGTATATAAAGATAAATAATATACATTGTGAAAACTCAGGTAAGAGTTTATACTTTTAAAGTTGAAATAAATTCCAGTTTCACTCCTTTTGGGTTAAAGAGCCAGCGGCAGGTTTTTCCGTTTCTACTTGAGCCTACTTCTCACATACTTTCAAGTTTTCCGTGTAGTCCCACTTGAGGAAGTTGGAATGTTTCATTTGGTTCTTCTAAACTGGAGAACCTTTGTCGGCATTCCAATTCTTTCTTTACTTTCACTCACTCTCACTTTCAATTTTCTTTTCCTTAGGTAAGTAGGTAGGGAGTCTCCTCACTTTCACTTTCCTTTTTTCCAAACATTTTCTTTCGAATACATGAAGGGGGAGGGGTAGGAGAGAGAAAGGCAATTGGAGAAACAAGTGAGGAGGCTTAGTTCGAGAATTCTTCAACTTTTCTTATTCAGTTGAAGATGAAAAGAAATTCTTATTTTTTATTTTTTTGTATTTTTTTTCTTGTGTCTCTGGTGAGATTCTTGAGTCTTCTTTCTTTTTAGTGTAAAAGAAGAGGGGAGGAGGAAGTACTAGTAGTGGGGAGGGATATATATTGAGTCCAGTCCTTGGTTTTTTTTTCTACGATTCTTGGCATACTTTCTCTTCCGTTCGGAACTTTCTTTATTATTATTTTTTATATGTTGGTTCTTTTAATCAGACTCAAACTTTCTCCTTATTTCTTTCAAAGAGAAAAGAAAAAAACAATGTTGAGTGTTGTTGTACTGATTTTTTGGGGGGTTTGTAGAAAAAATGAAGTGGAGAAAATTTAGAGTGGAAAATCACACAAGCACTACTACTTTCACCGTAACCTTTCTATTGTCAACAGGTTTAAATCAAGATGAAAAGTGAAAGTGATGTGAAAATTGATAAGGAGAAAAATTGGATTAAGGAAAAGTGATTTTAGGGTTGAATAGAAAAGTATTGGGCTGGACGTTGAAGAAGATGCAGTATCACCACCGTGTTTACTTCTTTGAATAGCTGCAACTTTGTCACCAGAGTAGAGGCCTGAGGCTGTTAAATTAAATCAAAACTTTTCAGATGTACAAAAGATAGAATTCTTTAGTGGTGAAAGCTTAAATAAGTCAAAGTTAAAAGGATTTTCACTTTATGTTTAAAAACGTAGAATTCTAATATTAATTTTTAAGTAAAAGTTGACTTTGGTGGTAAAAACTAATGTTAAATTTGGTCAACTTTCACTTTTGTGGTAAAAGTTACTTCACTTTGGTAAAAGCCAAAAATTTTATCCACTGTGGTTATTTTTTTTACCTTGTGAGACATAAACATAAATGGATGCTGGGTCAGCGTGGGCAGTTTTACATGTATAATTCCCAGAATCTGAAATTCGAGCATCCTTAATAGTAAGCCTTGACTGTGTTTTACTCCCAGGCTCATTTAGTACTGAAACTTCTCTTGTACTTCCAAAATTGATCATCCTCTCGTTGTGGTACCAGAAAATATACTCTGGTGGCTTTGGGCTCTAAAATAAAGTAGATTTCTAATGTAAATATAAATATCCAGTTTCACCACAACCAAAAAGACATTTAAAGTATCCTATGTAGAATCTATATGCAAAGGAATTATACTATTCTTTAATTGACTCCTGTCCAAAGTTACCTTTTCAATAATGCATACAAGATTGATATTGCTCCCTTGTTCAACATGATATTCTCCATTTCCTAAAATAAATGCTTCAGGAATAGCAATTGTTAGATGAACGAGGTAAGATACGATACCAGTCCCAGTGGATACCTGAAATAGAAATACACATCAAAATCAGATTTACTCCATGTTTCCAATTACGAAAAAAAGTTTCCAAGAGGAATCAATCCCTTGGATCGATCCATCAATTAACACCAAGCCTCAAACTCCAGGGATTCCTTTTTCTACTCCTCCTCCTCCTATTCTTTCTTTCTTTCTTTTTACTTCATCAATGAACGCATTCACTCAGAATTTACGAAACATGTCCGCCCTTTCAACTTGGAGAAAACTGGCAACGAACAAGAAAAAGTAAATCAAATTATCAGCTTCTTCCCGGTCAGTTCGTCCTGCTGTGCCAAAACTTCGATTTCGACTCCTATTTCCTATCTACAAACTTCACACCAAACATACATAAAAATACACAGGGAATACTTCTCTCTGTCTCCGCTATAACAAAGCTTAATATCAAAAACAGCTTATAAACCTTTCATTTAATACAAAAAAATTAACGATATAAGGATACCATTTATCAATTTTCTATTAGAAAAGTTTAACAAAAATTCCTTTTCAATAAAATGTAATAATTTAACTATTGAATTTTTACTGTGTATGTTTTTGTATTGGATTGTATAACCCTTTCCTATTCCTAGAAATCAAGTGTTCTGCGTGTTAAGGCAGCAAAAATCTTTCTGTTAAACCAAGACTTGACGCCTTGGAATGCTAAAAAGTGAAAGTTGAGAAAAAAGAGAAAAAGTCGGTCACGAGACCAAACATTTACTTTTAGAGTTAAGAATTGGCAATTTCTTTCTTTTGGAAAGAATAGAATAGTGAAGGGGTATCGTATAAGGAGATCATCAACTTCTTTTATTCTACTCATCTCCTACCAAATTCAGACATTTCTATACTCAATTCACTCAGTTGTAAAATATACAGTACAAAAAGGATAAGACTGGAATAGAGGATACATTAAATTAAATTATACACCAAAAATCCTCTACTACAATTTCCCTTTTGCAAAAAAAAAAATCAAAAAGGATAAGTTGTACATAAAATACAATACAGTAATACAGTGAATACAGGACAAAAATAAATCAAAACAGAATCAAAAATGTATAAGATGAAAAATGAATGTATAAACAGGATGTTTTTGTCAGGAAGAACGGTGAATTTAACAAGACAAAAATCTTCTTTCTAACTTTTCATATATCTTACTTCATCTTTTTTACCCAAAAACAAACTACCTGAGGAAAAACTGAGATTATGGTGAAAGTAACCGACTCCCTAAGAAGAAAAAACTTTGAGTCCTGAACTTTGGAGAAAGTAAACTTGTTAGGAAATCGTGTTCGTGTTTTTCATATTATTGATGTCGCTTTCTCTGTTTTGAGCAACCTCAGGATTCCAAATTCAATGTAATCCTGGGTTATGATAAAAAGATAACAAATTTATAAACTCTAAAACTTAATCCCAAATTGTGACTCCTGACCTTTATTTATAAGAACCAGAGTACAATTATGCTAAACCGTTCCATTAAGTATTTAAGTGAAAATTCATCAAAACAAAGTTAGGAAATTCATGTTTAATTTTATACTACCCCCAACAACGGTTAAGCAGTGGATATAACTTAATTGCTTGCTACGATAATTCTTTACTTAGTTATAAATTATATAAGTTTTATTTTAATTTTTATTTTTCTTGTGCAAAATTCAAGTTTTTTTTATTATTTTTGTGTTATAAAGCTTACACTATTCTTCACTTTTTACTTTATCTCCAATCTGTCAAGTTCTTTGCGTGCATGTCTGGATTTTAGAGGCTACACATGCGAGTACTCTTCAAGTCAAGCACACGTGTCAAATCATCCCTCAAGTGACGACTAGTAAAAGTAAAAGTTAAGAAAAGTTATAACATCCAGAGTTAGAGTAGGAGTTAGTAATGCAGTTTAAACCCAAAAAAGGTATGATGATGAATACCTCGGAGTGAAAACTTTGTCTCCTTTTTTTGTAAAACAAAAATTTCAAAGTAGTTGAAATACCTAAAAGTTGTAATTTTTAAACTTCTTTTCCTTTTAGAAATTTTAACTTAAAGAAAAACCATGCTTGGAATTCCAAACTTTGACTTTCACTCATTCATCCCTTCTTAAAAAATTAATCCTGTGAAAAAGAAAGAAAAAGAGGCTGAGATTGGCAAAACACGCTCTAACTCTAAATAGAAATTGAAAGGATTAAGAGAGAAAAGTCAAAAAGCAGAAACAAGTGAAGTATTTTCTCATTTTCTCCAAACGAGATAATATGATCGATAAATTGAAGTAGGAAGAAGGGGATACCATACAGTAGAAAGTAGAGTCCTTGAAGTTTATATTAGAGACAAGATGTATGTCACAGGGTGTGTGTGTATTGTGTAGAATAGAATGTAGAAGGAAGGATGAAATGATGGAAGATGAAGAGCGTGTTTGAAGTATGTCCAAGAATTGTGTATTATAACATAAAAGAGTAAAAGTAAATTCTTTATAAATTTATTTTACCTGACACTCGTACGTTCCGTTGTCTCTTTTTTGCACAAATTTGATAAGTAAGGTCCATTCATCCGATCCATCTGCATGTAATACTTGAAATCTTTCATCATTCGTATATGCAATCTTCCCTGTTGTTAAAATATGCCAGTCTCGTCTTCTGTACCATGAAATCTATAATCAAAAAATTATTCAAAATTTATATTTTTCCATAATAAAAAAAATAAACCACAACCACAGATTATTAATGGATTGTACCATATATTTTTCATCTACTTTTTACTAATTGATTTATTGCCTTTAAGGTATTGTATGGTTAGTTTAGTAATATTGTAGGTGAGAAACTTTCACATGGTAAATGGAATAAGGGGGTATAAATTGACTGAATCCTATAATCTTTTCCCTTTATTTTCAGGTGATGAAAGTGACGTTCCGTGTTTGAGGAGGAATGCCAGTGGCGATAGCAATTAATCATTAGAAAATGTGACAAGGGTGAACGTATTATGGTTTGTATTCAATGAACCAAAACTTAGGATGAGAAAGGGAACATGTGTCCTATACCATACTTTTAGGCCAAACTCTGCCCTGGTCTTTTACGTGTAGAGACCCAGATTCATATTATCATCAACAGAGAAAGTAAAAGCCGATGTTTTCAAATTCCACCATCACTATTTATTTTCTCCAATGAAATCTTTCCCTCCTGCCGTGTATTTATTTGCCACACGTCAATTTCAAACAAACCCAACACTTAACAATTTTCACTCCAATGCCTAACTTTCACCAAGGTGAAAAAATTTCTTAATTAAAAAATTCTTTGGTTTTTCAAATATTTGTACAAATAAACAAAAACGAAATAACACGAAATATGACCTGATCTTGTTGAAGTATGGTGTCATTTTCTCCTACGTAATCGAGCCTATATTACACACACGAGTCTTTGGTTGGACAAGTTCGTTGGATAAGTCTTTGATCTTTTTTCGTGAGTGGGAGACAAATATGGAAGTGTTTGGTAGGTAAGGAGTCTACCTACACACGAACAGACTCCAAAATGTAGGCTAATGACATAAAACATGGAAGGAAGGAGTGGATGATGATGATGTGAGTGAAACTGTAATTGCATCAACATTCTTCCAAGCGTAAGTACCAACGATGTAACTTAACTAAGGTTCCTTGTGGTAAAATATAATTAAAATAAAAAAACTTACGGATCTTTCTCCAAGATTTCTAACTTTGCATCTGAGAAAAGCAGTATCACCCAACGGAACAGTCACATTCACACTTGTATTGTTATCGAATGGATTCTCAGTTAATTTCTGCAATTCTTCAAAACTTGCATATTGTTGGTTTGGATTGTTTTGAATGTCAATATGTGGTATACCACTCCCATGTTTAACATTTACTTCTTGCAGTAGTCCTAAAATCAACAAAACAATATTATTAACATAAAGAAATACACACACTATGTTTTGATTAGATCCTTCTGTTTCTGTTCTTTCTTCTGACTTTAACTTTAAATCCAGTGCCTTGGGTCCTAATTAGTTCACGTACTTTTCTTTCTCCTTTGCTACTAATTTAATTAACCAACCTTCAACTCCAGCTTTTTCCTCTGATCATGTTATTGATTACATCATTTTAATCTTCATATTAGGCTTATATAAGAGATTTTACATTGCGTAAATTCTATGTTATAATAAATAAATAAATTATATACGCATAAGAAGTTTAATTAAGACGATTCATATATATGTTAAATGTCAACATTTTCGTAAACTGTATAACAAACAGTTTGGCATCTCACGAATCTCGTGACATGAAAACTACCCAAAAACTACCCATTCGTTAAAAAAAAGCTTGTCCAATTTCTTTTTTATTAAGTCGACATGCAAGGAACAAACTCCAAAATACTTGAACAACTTTACCAAATAGTCCGGTGAAGGTTTTTTTTATTGAAAAATTCTTTTTGTTGTGGTTGGATGGGAGTTGTTGAGGTTTAACTTTTTATGAATAAATGGGCGATTAGTTAAATAGAAATTTGAGTATGAATTCTGTCAATACATGGCATGTTTATGAAACAATGATGATAAGGAAGTAATGTGGTTGGTGGTGTGACAATTGGATGTGATGGGACGTAAAGAGGCCATTCTGAAATTAAATTAATCTTTGGGTGCCAAAAACGAGGATGAAATATTCGATGGTTTGAACCTTCATCTTTCTCCTTAAAATTCCCCATGGGAAACGTTTCTCATCCAACACGTCTCTTTTCTCCTTCCGATTCTTCAAAATATCCAGTATTTCTACTTCACTTTTATACTACACCACTACCAACCAACCACTATGAATCTTTCATCATACTTACTATAATACGCTAAGAAAAATTTTACAAAAAAAATACATTCCTCATTTTTTAACGAGAGAAAAATTGACTAACAATCTCTTTTTAATGTCTTTTTTATTTGCATTAACATCCATTAAATTTATATAAACTGTCAAATTAATAATATGGGGACAAATTACAATTGAGGTAAATTCCTCTTTCTGTTTTCTTTTTGAATTCCAGTATATATTCCAAATAGAATATTCCAAATTCTAATAGTCGTAACCTTTGATTCTTTATTCAAATATTTAAGTTTGGATTTTCATTGATAATATTAATGGTAGGTTGAATTTTAAGAATTGTGATCGTAATTCTAATAATGTATTTTATACGAAAGTAGTTAAATCACAGCATGGGAAAAGTTTTTAGAGAAAATTTTAATTGCTGTGGGATGTTGAAGTTGAGAAAATTCGTTGGTGGACTTTAAGTTCTGTAGAAAGCAGAACAGAGGAAGTTCGTTGCGTGTTATCCATCACAATGTAGAAATTCCCAGTTGGGGAGCCCTCATCCTAACCTCCATGCGATTAAAACTAAAATCGGGATCAGAATCTCTAACATCAAACCACACTCTTAAAAATTTCATTTTAGTATAAAGATTGTATTAAAACTTAAAATCAAAAATACTCAACGAAGGTTTACTATTATATAAATTTTATGACCTAAAACTTAATCTATCCAATCCATATGTACAAAACTTCTGAGTTTTTTACATTATTTAGATTCATTGACATGAAAAACGGAATTTATTTTCATAAAAAGTAAAAGCAGAACCTTACATAATTCTTATTTCTTTTCTCTTTGAATTTAGATTTTGAATTCATGTTTTTCCCTTGGTGGGTTTGTGATCATGTTTTGCAAGAATAATTTTCATAACAGAAAGAAAAAGAGGATTGATAATTTATTTTATAACAAATAAAAATTGAGATTCAAATCAATCAGAGCAAAGAAGAAGGAATAAAAATTAATATTACAAAAAGTGATTCTCTGAACCGGAATAGTGTTAAGAAGAGACTTTTTTTCTTCTCTTTTTGTATCCTTTTGAATTTCTTTCATGTTAATTTTAATTGGATGATAAAAATTGATACTCAACTTTTTCCACAAAATCATGGCGAAAGATCTTTTATAAAAATTCAAGCGTGAGTTGTTTTCTTTTCATCGAAAAACTAAACTAAAAAAAACCATGGGAAGGTTTTTTTTTTATATTTTATTTCTCAGAATTTCTTTTTTGATTCCTTTTTTTTCTGAAGTGGATCCAATGTTATTATTATTGACTTTGGAGTCTCCTGAATTTGTCAGTGGGTGGGTATAACGATAACCCAAACTCAACCATGGAATAATGAGTTAGAAAACTCATTGGAATTCAGAAGAACTTTCTTCCATCATGATGGAAAACCATGCGTTTCCTGAATTAATGAACCAATTCAAATTGGTAATTATGTGGTATCTACCTTCTTTCTCTCAGAGTGAAAGCTAGCACAGGTTAAAGAGACAGGGTTTTAATAGACCATGTTATTCATTATTAACACACAAATCACCCTCTGTCATCCTAATCAGGTCCTTAAGACACACATCATGTTCAGGAATTGTTTGCTAGTTTCCTTAACTAAACTCTCTGAGTTAAGAAATAATAAATAAATGTGATGTCAATTAAATTATAAACAATACTAATATAAGAATTGAGTATAGAAATATTTCCAAAGAAACCAAAGTTGGTTTAAACTTTCTAAAATTAGTAATTTTTGTACTAATTTTCTACACTTCGATTGATAGTCTTTTATTGAAGACGTGTGTGTTATAAAGAAGGGTGAAAGTAGTTGAAAGGAATAAAGTAAATCTGACAAGTAATTATGATCTTCTCATTTTTCAGACTTCGAGTGAAAGTGGAAAAGGACGTGCAGAGGTTAGAATTTTCATTTTATAACACTAACTTTCTCGTCTTCTTCTCCAAGCACACAAGAAAGGATCCTTTCTAATTATGCTAAACCTCATCTCAGTCAACTGTCACTCGACATTTAAGACCTAAGCATCTGTCAAGATTAACAATCTACTAAATCTTTAAATACATCCTTCCTCTTTTAAACAATCAAAATAAATTAATTAAATAACTTTAAATATATTAATTCTTAAAAATATTTCCATACACTCGTATAGTTTTGATATTGTTTTTTTTTACATGATAGTTTCAGAGAGTTGTGATGAAAGAAAAATGGAGTTGCTATTTACAACTCTCTGGATAGTTCATGTTAAAATTTGTTACTAAATTCATAATAATTCATCTTTGAAATGTAAATGTGTGACCATTAGTTAAAGAATGAATGATGAAAGTTTACCTTGATTTGATGCAAGGAGTAAAAGTAATATTTGAAAGGCAGACAGAGTGTTTAATCTGGTTGATGGGAATGTTGGTGGTGTAATTGTATATCCAGAGTCGTATTCCATACTTGGTTGAGTTTAATTACGTTTATGAGTTCTGATGACCCCTGGGCTTCAACAAGGAAATGTACGAAAAACAAAATTAGAGATTGGGATCTAAGTTCCAACTTGAGACTTTTCGTACTGCTGGATCAAACCTGTAAAAATTAAGTTAATTAAAAATGTGGTTTATAAATATAAAACGTATTAATTCATATTTTCTATTCACTTTCTTTTAATTAAAATAATTTCAAAAAAAGCAAACAAAAATTCAAGTAAGTAGAAAGAAAGAAGGAGGAAATTGCATTTAGTTTTTATATTATGAGCATATGGACATTATATATTTTTGGTAGAATTTGCGCAGTCTGATATTAAGTTTGAAAATATAGTCGTAAGAAAGTACTGTGTGTGGGTTTTTTTTTGTGTAGAACTTAAGAGGTCATTATGGTTCCAACTGCAATAGATTATCCTGGGAAAAGCAGAAGATCTCGTCCAGAGAAATTCCATCCTTTACCTTTTACTTTTCTCCATCCATTCCCATTCGTATGCTATGGTTAGAAAAGAGAAAAATCTGAAGGAAATTCATTTTGGCCTTCTACTAACTCAAAAGAGAGACATTCTTATTACTAGTAGAAACTCAACGATCCATTCCAAGGATCTCATTAAACAAAATCTTGCATATAGAAAACGAACGTCCTTTCCCTTTGCCTTTCCCTGCTCAGGACCAAGCCCAGGTATGCCTATGTGCCGCTACTTTCGCTTTAAGTCTTTTGTTCACTTTAAATTTACGACATGATTGTGCTTCGTCTCAAATTATCTATTTAATCTCTACTGCTGCTACTTGCTACAACATTTACAAAAGTTTTACAAATGAGGATAATCCACTTAAAGAAAGAAAGAAAACCCCATACTCCTTTATAACATACTTTCTCCATCCTTTACTTTTACCAACATCCAACTTGACATTTTGCATCTTACTCATTAATCCGTAAACTATTATTATTCTACAGCTTAAAAAATAGCTCTAACTCACTTTCCACCAAAAAAAACTTGAGTGGAGCCATCGCC
>JAQGCN010000182.1:0-35955 GCA_034699725.1 Friesea truncata | reverse complement strand
AATTGATTGTTTTTTTTTCTCTTTTATTATGAGTAGTTTGTTTTCAACAAACAGCCCCACCAATCTGACCCACCTTCATGTCCCACTTCACTGCCCCACCATTCTATGGTGGAGCCAGTTGTATGGCGGATCAAATTACTAACAAGTACCATAAACCTTCTAATAGGATAGGACCAAAAGGTAAGTATTATATAGCTTCTGTTGTGCTGTGAGTTTTATTTTCATATTCTTCATCTTTAAGGATGTACAAGTACAACAGTATTCCAATTATGAGAGTATCCATACTCATTACACAGATGAATTAATTTGTGTCTTAAATGCTCTTTCTACCTACGATTATATCATTCGTATCATTTCTTATGCACTCAATCTTTTCATATTAACATTTTATCTGGAATTATTCCAAGAAAAAAAACGGAAACTCTACATAATGAACTGTAAAGGTAATGAATATAAGAAAGATTCACGACAACTGTCATACAATCTGTTTTGTTTACCGATGCGCGGTGGAGGGTGTGACCAACAACGAATAAATCATCCAAACCCTCCATAAAAATTATTTCTAATTAATTGGTAAGATTTTTTCGATGAGGCTTTTATAAATCCCTGATGACATTTTTAGTAAACATTCTTTAACAACACGCTACCGTTTTTTATTCCAAATTATTTGTCACTCATGTTAACATAATAACTTTTCAAATCTAACCTTTCTTTGAATTGTAACAAATTCCATATTCCAATTGGAGATATAATACAACGATCGAACCAAAAATAATCCCAAGAAAGAATCCAGCTATCCAGCGTCTAGAAAATGATGGAAGAAAGCCATTCTGACGACTTCGAATTTTGATTATGAATTCTCCCTTTCCATGTTAATTTCAAGAATAATTTACAGAATCCAAATTAGTTCAAATCCGGTGAAAGTTTCTTTATAATTTCCGGAGTTATATTCGAATAACAACACTGTTGTACACACACAATTAAAAGATTTTTTTTATAATTTATTATAAAATGAATTTTTTAATAATAAAACACAACCATCTGATACAAATTTAGTATAGTTTTGAAATTATTGATCGGTAAAGAAAAGATGATGTTGTTTGTTGTTACCAGTGGAGAAAGTTCTGAATCTATCTCCAAATTGTAATAGAAGAAAGGAGGGCGACGATCGACGACGACGTAGGGAGTTTATTATGTACTTTGCTCTCTTCTGTATCAACGCAAATATTTGGACCAGATGATGTCGGTAGTGTTTTGAAAAATCGTATATATAGATCCTAGGATGGATGTCAGAGAAGATTGGAAATGAAATTTGAGGATTCTTGCAGATCTCACAGCCGAGATCTAGCAAAAAAAATTCTTACTTCCGCCTTGGCCTTCCTATTTACTCTTTTTTATCCGAAACTTGATCTCTTAGTTTAAACTTTAACAAGGAAACTAAATCTAAATCATGGAATGATTTGTTACACATGTCATGAATTATTTTTAACTATTGCAAGAGTTAGCCCTAAATTAATTAAGGTATATACCATTGATATATTAAAATTAATTTTTAGTGGGATGAAGTTGAAAGGTTTCATTGTTATTATATTGCTTATGAATGTAATAATTATTTGGTACAAAGAAGATTCTTGAAAAGCCTTATGAATTTATTTCATTTGGGATTTTGTTGTTGTTCACAGAGTTTAGTTGAAGATGGAATTATTGGTTAACACGAGGTAGGATCGTGGTCGTTTCTTTATGCCCATATCCCGGTTTTTGGTAAGTAATGGTCCGATGTTCACATTTATCGACCAGACTCCATAGATTACAAAGAAAGGGAACAGAACGGACTCAAATAAAATATAACACGTAGCTTAACTTTATAATAACAAGTTTCATTGATTTTAAATGTTAATTGTTGTGGTTTAGAGATTGTATTAATTGTCCACTAAAAAATTTACAAGTTAGTGACAAGTAAAATTAACAGAGCTATATATTTTTATAAAATAATTTAAATGTCAAAAAGAGAAAATATAATATAACTCCTTTTTTCAGTTAACGTTAAAATTACTATAATTATTTTTTAACAAATAAGTTCACAATTTTAGATAGCAATTAGACATTTTTATTATAAATAATAATTATTATCAGAGATTAATGTGATTCTCATTCACATTCCAATTTATCTCACTTCAAGTTCAAGGACAAGTTCATCACTACTTCATTGATATTGATTCCTTAAAATTTTTCCCAAAAATTTTAATTCGAGTTATTATTTTGGTAAGAATTTTTCAAATTTTTTTTTCTTAAATATTAATCCATCAATTTTTTCCTAAAATTTGTATATTCAAAACTATTTATTTAATGTCAATGTCAAAGTAATCATAACCATAATGTACGGGGGGGGGGGCTGGGGAGGAAGAGGGACGCTAAAGGAGATTGCTTACTTGACGATTCTTTTTAATTTTATTTTATAGAATCATCATTTTATATAATTAAGTGCCTTTCGACATAATTTTTAATATAAGAAGACTAAAGTAGTGGTTTCCCGATTTGAATTGAGTATACAAAAGATTCCAGCATTCATTAATGTTTTTTATAGATTTAATATTATTTCAGATCAAATCACTAGTCACAAAACGGTTTTAGCTGAATTATCAAAGGATATTTAAGAATGTTTTCAGAAAGAGTTCCAGCATTATTTCCATTTGCTAGGAAAGTTTTTCAGAAGAACAACCCTCTTCAGAAGGTAAATTATTTGAATTTTAAATTAAACAAAAATAAATATAACCAATTATTTAATTTTTTCAGACTTTCACTACAGTGTTTCTCCTTCAAAAGAACAGAAATTCAGAATGTTATCATTATACATCTCAAAAAAGGAGCCTTACGACACATTCCTTGACAAAGAATATTGAACTGATCACTAACGCTCCAAAAGTTACACCTGGATCCAATCCCTTACAAATTGTAACTTCGGGTGACGTGGAGAAGGAAAGACCACTTACAGTTATCCTTTCGTGGCTTATGTCGGAACAACGTCATTTACTCAAATATGCTCACTTTTACCTTAATCAAGGATTTGATGTCATTACAGTTCGAATGACACCGTGGCAATTGTTATTTCCAGTCACTGGTACACAGGTAAATTTAACAAATATCAATGATAAATACGTAGTCTTATCTTAATTTTTATACAGGTCATAGCCAAAGATTTGTTGCGATTTCTTACCAACAACTCACAATATCATTCCACTGTTCTCCATGGATTTTCTGTTGGTGGCTACATGTTCGGGGAGGTTAATAATATTAAGTTATGCTTAATTTATTTTTGTCTTATCAAATTATTCTTCAGGTTCTTGCAATGGTGGAGCAAGATCGCAAACAGTATCAACCTGTTATAGATAAGATTGTTGGACAAATGTGGGACTCCGTTGTTGATTTTGAGGTAAATTAAGTATATATAACTTCTGTAAGCTCAATTTTGTATTTAGAGAACTTATTTAATGTATTTTTAGTGTTATAGTTTTGAAAAATTTAAGGCAATCCGATGCTGCAATTTTACAGCAAATTAAATTATAATAATAACATAATAATGTTGAACTTTCTTTGAATTTAGGGTATTCCCGAGGGCTTACCTAAAGCAGTTTTTCCGAATAATGCTGTTTTACGTAGAAGTCTGGAAAAATACGTAAAGTAAGATAGCAAAAAAATGTTAAAAATTATTAAACTCGTGATAGGTGGATTTTTAAAGTGATTACTGTTTTTTACTTTTTAGGTACCACTTGTCCGCTTTTCACGATGTAGCCACAAAACATTACCTCAGAGCCAGTGCCTGCTATCACCAAACGATTGTTAAAGCTCCAGCCCTTTTCCTTTGTTCATTGGACGACCCTGTTGGAAACAAGGAAGGAATTCAGAAATGTATTGATAAGTGGGAAGCACAGGGAATGACAGTAAGTTCTTCATTCGTAACGTATATATTCAGATATCAGATTCATACTGATTAATAATTTTTTACTGTAGATTTACTTAAAATGCTGGGACAGTTCGCCACATGTCAGTCACCTCCATCACCATCCTGAAGATTATAAACAAGAAATGAAGGCTTTCTTGCAGAAATTAGACCTCCTACCTTATCCTGAAAAATTTCACCAAGTTCTAATCTCACAACGTCAATAAATTAATGATGAATTTATATATTAAAAGAAAAAATTCTAGAAAAAACTATTTTAATTGGAAGTATTATTGGAACTACTAAATTATTGTTGAAATTCATAGTTTTTATTATTTTATTCTATTATTTAACAAATACTGCATCAAAATTAATAGTGAAGTTTCCAATTTAAAATATTTTATGATTTTTAATTTAATAATTCTAATTTTACATTCATTAAAATCCTTGAGTTGCCCATGTCATGTTTACTATTTCAACTCGTCACGTCCCAACCCGCTGACACCCCGTACACGTTATAAACTCAAGGCGGATAGATTTAATTTCTATGAATTTATATTTTAAATTGCTTCCAACAATTTAAATTGTTTGTTTGTTTAGGTGATTTTTATTGATTTACCTAACTATTAAATCATACATCATGGCCACTCTACCTCCTTTGGAAGAACCCTTCCGCCCTTCATCACTCATCAGGGTTAGTCAATTAAACGAATTAACTAATAATTATTTTATTGGTCAGTGCGCAATTTTGGATCGATGGTTGCCATTGTTAGACGTTAGAGTAATCGCGCAACAACCTCCAGTTGCCAGTACGAGGGCACTTTTAAAGCACGCGAACTTTTTTTCTCGCGACTTCAAAAACTAAATGTGACATACACGTATCTTCAATCCACTCGTCAAGGCGAGTCGATTGACACATACATACACAAACACGAGAGGGGAGAGGCCATTTTTAGGATTAATCCCAACCTAAAGAGAAGGATTGTTCACTAATTTCTTGTGATTTTGTTGATATTATAGGTTGGACGATGGACACTTTTGGGCTTAGGAATTATGTATGGAATTTCACGTCAACGTACACTACAAAACCGAGAAAATAAATTGAGAGAGAAAATTGCTGCAGAAAAACCTGCAAGGGATGCTGCTCGTGCGGCGGAGCATGCCCAGAGATACAGAAGTGAGTTAATTTTTTGTTGTTAAGTGTAATTAAGGGTTTAATTAATTCTATGAAAAGCTATTGACAAAGAGTTATAAATGGCACTCCTTCAAGAGCTTTTTATAAACAATTTTCTTAATTTATTTTTAGACGAAATGCTGCAGTTGGCAAAGGACACTGGTACCCCTGTACCACCGAATTTCTAATTCCGAAAATCTGGCTCTAAAATCCAATAGTCGAAAATAACCTACATTAGCTACACTGTAAAACTGCCCGAAAATAGAGTGAAAATTGCTTGTAATCAAAGAATATAACAAAGTCAGTACAAGTAAATAAAAACTAATTCATGTTTATTTAAACTCGAAGTTTTATGAGTTTTGGATGCACCAGTTATATGCATTGATGAACATTTGAAGCCATGGGGAAGCATCTCCTAATTTTTCTTTAAATTCCGATGGCATCCATGGCCACTGCCATGGGAGTACACAACGTTCAGGGTGTGGCATCATTGCCAAGTGTCTACCATCTTGAGAGACAAGTCCCGCAACTCCATCTAAAAAGGGGTTTACCATTAACACCATCATTATAACTAATTAACTCAAATTACTTTTGCTTCCATTTGGATTCATAGGATATTCTTCTGTCTCTTTATTGTTGTCATCGACATACCGAAGAGCAACGCAATTCTGTTTTTCCAAATTTGCCAATATTGTAGGGGATTGGTATTCAAATCGACCTTTGAAAATTTATATTTTCCTTCAATTACATAATATTCCAATAATTTATAATTTTACCTTCAGCATGCGCAATCCAAACCCCAAGAACTGAACCAGCCATCCCCTTGAGCATGATACTGGATGTTTTTTCAATTCTAACTGATGGGAATCGAGATTCGTATCTTTCTGATCCATTGTGGTCAAGGAATGTTTCTGGTGCAACAGGGATGTTTCCTTCTTCTGTCTTTGTTCCAACAAGTCTCGGATTTGTATTTCCAACCCACTGAAGTAAAGCAAGAAGTTGACATCCATTGCAAACTCCTAAGCTAAATGTGTTATCTCGCTTGTAGAAATGATCGAGTTGTGCCTTGGCGTATGGGTGAAACAAGAAACTAGCAGCCCATCCCTTCGCTGATCCCAAAACGTCTAAGAATTTTTAAGTAGAAGGTCAGCAATTCTATCAGAGCTTTTTAGCTTTTAGCAAATAATGATATTCTTACCGGCGTAACTAAATCCACCTGGAAAAATAATTCCACGAAACCGATCCAGTGTTACCTTTTCTTTCACAATATCTTCCATGACAATATCCCAAACTTGAAATCCAGCCATGTGTAAGGAGGCCACCATTTCTCGATCACCATTGGTCCCTTCCTCTCGGATCACTGCTACTGCAGGACTTGTACCTTTATGTTCAAAATATTGCATAAAAATATTACAGTATAAAGCAGTAAACTAACTTAGTGCTGGACCCATGTGAATTTTAATTTCTTTGGGGTCGAAACTGAGCCTGAACTTGGGTGCAGTTCTTTTCGGATAGGAATGGAATTCTGCTGTTACACTCGTTGGATTTGCTTGACGTTTTTCAAGTTGATAGCTTGTTTCTTCCCATGAATTCAATAGACGCACAATTGAAGACTCTACGACACTCTCCCCGTTGACACTAATTTCTACTTTTCCTTGAGGACCGAATTCTGAGGAGCAACCAATGGGAAAGCATGTGACATTAGCACATTTAAATTCAGAGAGTACATGTTGAATGTGATCTTTTCCAACTTCCAAAACCCATCCAACTTCTTCAGCAAATAAAATATCAAGTGGTGACCCACTTTTGTGGGTGATGTCAACTTTAAATCCACAATTGCCTCCGAATCCCATCTCTAGGAGACAAGTAATGAGACCTCCGTCGCTGATGTCATGTCCGGCCAATATATGCCCTCCTGAAATTAAGAAAGATTTACTTATTTCTTTAATCAATCTCAGCAGTAGTACTTACCAGAAATGAGTTTTTGAGTTGATTTAAAAGCTCTGACAAACAATTGTGGGTCTTCTACATCGGGAACTTGATCTCCTAATTGTTTATAGCACTGAGCAAGTGCAGATCCACCGAGGCGACTCTTTCCTTTGGACAAATCAACATATAAGAGCAGTCCTTCTTGTCCCATGTGCGGGGCTTTGAAGTCAGGTGTGGCTAATTTTCGTATATCAGGACATGGAGCATAGGTAGAAACAACAAGAGTTCCTGGATAATAATATTAATTGTTAACTCCAATTGCATTCTTTTACGTCTAATATATTATTTTTATTACCTGGAGCTTTTACAGTTTCAGTCGCAAGTCTAGCAGCCATTGAAAGAGAATCTTTTCCTCCATCGACAGCAATTCCAAACTCTCCCATTATTTTACACATTTCTTCACATGCTTCTAACAATGCAGATCCCTCTCCTGCCAACTTTGCGGCCCACATCCAATTACCACTGCACTTGATGTCCTAAAATGTCAATTACAAAATTATTCAAAGCAAGCAAAACTTTGGAAAAGCTAACCTTTATATCACTAATTGGAGCAAAGACTAAGTTGGACATGGCTTCAGCTACTGTCATTCTAGCTCCAGCACCTGGATTTAACAAACCTTTAATTGGTTGTTCTCCAATTGAAGTAGCAGATCCAGTCTAAAATTCAAGAAACATATTAAAAAACCATATTCGCCCAATCCCAGTCTTGAGAAGCCATACTTTTGGGGCTTTACAATATTTTTTTTATTATTTTCTACATTTCAAAAAAATTCTGTTCATTTCCAAAAAAATGTCGAAGTTTCCAAATTAGGCCAGAGAGTTTTGAATAGCAACAATATTCTTCTTACCATTCTTCTTTTTAAAATAAACAAAGTCACAAATCTCTGAATAAAATATGAATTTTTAATAAAAATCCATTTTAATGTAAAAGCTGTTGGATATGAAAATAAATAGACACGGATTTTTTATTAAAAATCCGTGTCTATTTATTGTAAAAGCTTTTGGATATGAACAATAACACACTGTTCATTTCCAAAAAATTTCAGTTTTCAAATAAAGAATGGATCTTTAATAAAAATTCCTTGTCTATTTAATGTAAGAGCTTTAGAACAATATTTCCTTATATGAGCAATAATGTATTGTTCATTTCCAAAGTTCCAAATAAAGCATGAATTTTTTCATTAAAAACCCATGGTTTTATAAAATATTTCTTACCGTTCCAAAATGGGAGAGAGCAATGACGGCTGCATCGGCTAGCGGAGTATGAAGTGGTCCAACACATTGCTGCTGTGCAACAAGCCCCGTAACAGATCTGTCAACTTTGTTTGTAAGATATCGTTTGCTTGCAACAGAAGGAAGGCGCAATACACGCTCTAGTGCATCATGAACTTGGAGACCAGCAGGTAGCTGAATTGGTTGGAGAGCAGTTTTATATTTTTCTAACTGAAATACTTTCTGTGGCATTTTTCCTAAAACAAATTCAAGATCTAAGTCCACAGGATTTTTCTCTTTATGAATCGAGCTCAATAAATCGTCTGGAACTTCCACTGGTCCATTCTGTGGGTACTCTCTTTCGGATAACAAGACCTGAAAATAAAGATATTAAATCCACGGAACAAACAAAAGCAACGAAATGTTACTTTTCCATCATTCATAACAACTCCAACAAAACATGCAGGACAGCGCTCTCGGTCTGCGATTTCTTGCAAAAGAGTTACATCTTCTTTCTTGCAGAGAAGAGCGTCGCTTTCTTGATATTCGGCTCCCCAAAGTTCTAGTGTATTTAATGTTGGATCACCCAGTTGAAATCTTTTCGTAAAGATCACAGCCCCTTCTGGCTCTACGAGCTCCTTCAGGACATTACCTAAAATATTGAATTTGTAACAACTAGTTAGAACAACAGGTTAGTTCAAATATTCTTATAAAATGAAATAAATAAATTCATTGTCTCTTCTTTCAATCTAGCATGAAATCTTACCATTTCCTCCAGCTCCTTGATCATGAATACTCAAAATTGGATTTTTGTCTCCTAATTCAATACAAGATCGGATTACACGATTTAATTTCTGCTCCATTTCTGCATCTCCACGCTGTACGGCATTAAAATCAAGATGTGAAGCATTATCACCCTGGACCTAAAAAGTGAAATAAGTATTTAGTAATTTAATAAAATCTCAACTTTTACAAATTGAACCAAAACTAACCTGAACTGAACTCGCAGATCCACCACCTACTCCAATTCGATAAATTGGTCCACCAAGCTTTACAACCTGCATTCCCTTTTCTGGTTGTTTCTTTTTAATCATATCTGCCTCCATTGAACCGATTCCACCGCTAAACATGATTGGCTTAATATATTCTCGTCGTTCCTTTTCGCTTCCTGGAAGAACCATTCCAAAAGAGCGAGCGAAGCCCGAAATTACAGGCTCTCCAAATTTGTTTCCGTAGTCA
The DNA here is from genome assembly GCA_034699725.1 of Friesea truncata. Lineage (NCBI taxonomy): Eukaryota > Metazoa > Arthropoda > Collembola > Poduromorpha > Neanuridae > Friesea > Friesea truncata. Next base: position 26,404 of record JAQGCN010000182.1, on the reverse strand, counting down.
CTGGCTCCATTGCTTGCCTCAACGGCTATTTCAACTGCAGGTGCAAAATTATCTGGATAAGGGAGAGTTGAGTCTTCCCATGGAAGGGGATATTCAGGAATAAATAAATTTCCAAAAGAATATCCAGCAGTTCCAGCAATTACATGTCCACCTCTTCCAACAGCCTGAACATCTCGAATCCTTCCTCCAGTCCCAGTAGTTGCACCACTATACTTTTAAAAGTTACTCTCTCAAATTCACAAATTATTGCGAATATTACCTAAATGGAGCTACACCAGTTGGAAAATTGTGTGTTTCAGCAGTGAAAATAATATGACGGGTACCTTCCTCAACAGTAAAATGACTAGGCTCTGTCACTTTTGTGGGTAATAATTTCTTGACATTATAACCAACAATGGCACTACTATTGTCACTGAATTGGATAACGTTATTTGGATTAGTTGTTTTTTGCGTATCGATAATCATGTCTATTAAGGATTTCTCATGGAGGACGCCATCCACGATCATTTTACCCTGAAATTAAATTAAAGCCATCCAAATGCTGTTCTTTATCCTCATACCATTATAAATTAAATTCACCTTAAAAAACCAATGGCGGCTGTGTTCGCTATTAGATTGAGCGAGATCAAAGCATTCAACACTTGTGGGATTACGCTTGAGTTTTACTTTGAAGAGTTCCGTGTAATATTCTAAATCCCATTCATCAAATGCTAAGCCTAGAAAAGTTAAATATGTAAGCCCACATTAGTTAATTAATATTTCAATCGGAATATTCGTTCGCTATAAATGATTTAATCGATTTACTTCTCCCATTTCATTTATAACATCCTTATATAAGTTATATTTCATGCATTCTAAAAATTCCACGCTAGATGAGCATTCCTACTTGAAAACACTTCAATAGCTGAATATGGACTTAAACACTTTATTCTGGAAAGAAGGTATTATGCAACACATTCTCTTAATCCTAACTACTGATACATCTTATTGGATTTAAGAATTCTATTCTGCTAGACCACATGTGACAAAACTCGTTGAAATAGATCTTCTCTTATCAAGAAAGATTGAATTACATAATCTATTTTTTCTTAAAGTAACGTCATCATATTTCTTACTCCTTTAATATTTTTGGCACTTTTATGGCCTCATTTTGCACTTAAACTTGTATTATTGACCAATGACTTTTGATACTAACGCATGATAAAATTACACTTACCAAGATGATCGTTAACTTTTTCTAAAGCAGCTCGTCCTTCTCCAAGAATATTTACTTCGTACCATGGTTCCGGTGAAATATTTAATGCAAAGCTGTGGAGTGGTTCCAAATATCTCATTTCTGTCATACGATCATGTAAAGCTGCTACAACCTGTAGTAATCCAATACGTAAATATTAATAATCTTGTGACTTTAAATATGGAGGATGGACATACTTTTTCTTCGGCAGCTTTTACATGTTTTGGGTCTGACGTTTTCTCATACTGGATAAAGTAACGCGTAGAGATTTCAACTCGAGAAACCTGTCTAAGACCAACGGAATGAAATATGGAGACTGCATTTGACGAAAACGCCGTTGAAAAATTAAGCCTAAAAATTGTAAAAATTAGGAATGAAACCATACTTTATAAATATTTTTAACCGCTTTACCTTGGTCCAACTTCAACAAACAATGATCTGTCATTTTTTTCAAGAGGCAGACGTGTGACATCCGTCAATGAATTCCTATTTAAGACATTTGATAGGATCCACCTCAGATGAAGCAGTTCATGATCTAACAACTTTGATTGAATTTCAACATAAAAACAGGATTCGCTTAAAAGATTTTTCACAAGAGCAGGCTCTGACGCTTTATTAATTAATGTCGTCTTTACTGCAGTTCCACTCGGACTCAATCCAGGACTTTTGTAGAATCGAAGCACAGTGGCCATTATTACTCTTTGGAATGAAAGATTGACAAGGTCTTGATGGTTTAAAGGCTGAAGGAGTACTAGAACCGTAAAATGCTTTGGTTCATGCTCTTTAACAATTTAGGATTAGGAAGGAGAGATAAAGAAATATGAGTGACGAGTCCTTTCATTAAAAAATAGACGAATCCCAAGTGGGACCAAATAAACTATTTAACTCAATATTAAAACCTTGGTTAACACTCAAGTGTCTTGTCTTTAAAACAATCAAATTATCACGTCTTCCATTTATGAACTTTGAGTCAGCTAAAGCTAAAAATTATTTATGTGACTCATTACTTTCAATAAACTTTTAAAATGCTTTTCATGTTGACTTTTCTTTTAATCTTCATCCTTATAAATGTTTTGTTTACAATCGCTTCTTTTCATTAATAATCTAATTTTGCTTATCAAAAGCAAGTTATTTCAAAATAAATTGGAAGTATTTTTTTTCCATACAACGAAATGTAATAATAAAAGGTTAACATATTTACTTACATTGTTGTCTTCATTATTGAAAAAAATTTACGAGGCACATTGTAGCTTCAACTGAGATTAATGCTATAATCATCCACTCTAATCTGACATGGTGTCTATCGTTCAAATATCCTGAAATCAATTCCAGTAGTTCGCAACACTGTGATAACTTCTCATTCATAACCCCTGTTCTTCGACTAATGCTTAAATAGTTGTACATCTTGTGATATAAAGTTTCAAGTTCTTCGTGTTCCCAATAAAAATCTGGAGTATCAAGCAGGTCAGAGTTTAGATTCAGCTCGTTTCGAAGAGAAAATACTTCTCCAGTCTTCTTAAGGATGTCTGCTCTAGAAACTTTTAGCTGTCTTGCTTCTTTAAGTTGCTGAAAATAATAATTTCATATTACTCCTTCAAATCTTTTAGAACATATAAACGGAAGTTACCTCTGTAAGATGGTCAATACTGTCAACAAATTTATCTAGTGTTGATTCCCAAATTCCTAATTTGACTGAAAGTGCCATTGCATTAGATACAGTATATTTATCCAAAATGAGACCGTCAGGTACAGATGTAAGATAGATTTTTCCACGAGATAATTTCGTAGTTCTGAGTAAAAAAAGAAAGAAAATAAACAATCAAACATATTTATTTGTGTCACCTTTGCTGTTCTGTAGTTGCGTGTGTATATAGCAGGAATTCACTTTCTTGCATAACCTCAGTATTTGCATAACTTCCTATTTGAAAATCCCTTAGAAAACTACATAAAAACAAAACAATGAGGAAATATTATTATGTTACTAATAGCTTAAACTTACTTAAGTACGTTGAATCGTTCCAAATCTGGAACGTTCCAAAAAACGACAGTTCCATCTCGAAAGAAGAATATTTCTCTAGGTTCATCTCCAGTTGGATATTTGGCATTGGCATGAATGACATCATGTAAAGCTGAATCTGAAAAGTAGTTTTATACAGAAATAATGAAAACAATAAGACGATTGATTAGATTACTCCATACTAACCACTTTCCTCAGTCCACACGGTTGGAATATACAGTCCTTGAAAAATGAGTCCCTTTCTCAATTTGTCAAGATCCATTTCTTCTGAAGTGGCATAGGCAACAACAGGGTAGGATGCTGTTTTGTTTTGAGCGACGGCTGACTTAGGATCGCTAATATCTTCAACATGTTGTTGTACCGGCCCTTTCCGCTTTGTTCTTTTTTTACCTGAAACTGACACAGCTTGAGTAGACATTAATTTGACATTGGCTGTGTAGAAGGAATTTGCTCCAATAGTTTTAAATTTTGTAAGATCTGTTCTTATACTTCTGTTCCAACAATGGACACTAAAGGGCTTTTTCATTGGTAATTGCCGAAGTATTACTCTGCTATGTGGAATATGGAAGCCTCGTAATAAAAACATTTTGTAATTTTAGTTAAGTGTAAAGGTATGAAAAATCTCTTTAGTATTCTGGTTACTGTCTTGTCACTGTCAACTGTAAACTTGTAGCAAAATTAATTATAAAATGAAAATGAATGATGCAAAATTGTAAAATATTAACATAAATTTTTTTGTAAAGAAAAGAAAAAATTCCCGGCTTGAATTCAATTTTTCCATCCTTCATCGCCCCGAAATCTTCTGAGCACAAAGTTAACTTTCTTGGACATTAACTAAATTAATTTGGCTAATTTTGCTAAAAATATAGAAATAAATTAAAGATAAAACTTAAATAGAAGTTCATTCAAAAAACATAATTTATTTATGTTTGTGCTTATTCCAAATAAACTTACATTAAATAAATAACGATACCACAATAAAGATAGTAACACATACACAATAAAGAATAAGCAAACGCTTCTAGAAACTAGGGTGATGGCGATGGCAAATGGTTGACTGTATTAGTGTTTTTGTATTAAGTTATTTCTCTGTTTTGGTATTTATATTCTTCTTTTCATCCTCAGGACACTGATTTTCCTTAAATTCCAATGCTTTCACTTGAAACTTCTTTACGAATACTTTCTTGAGTAGACCAGGACGTGACCATCTGAAAGCGCTGGGATTGGGTATGAAAATCTTACGTCTGGGTTTAAAAGGCTGCCATTCTAAAGCCAAAGGTGTTACAGGAGGAACCACAAGAGCTCCAAAGATAAGACTATTCAATTCTGTATAAATTTCATCTTTAGACATATTTTCAATTTTTCCATACGAAAGATGTCCAAGCTTTGGATCAAATTCATCTTCAAAAGGTTTCATTCCTAGAGATATCATAACCAGGTTAGAAGCTTCCAGTTTGGATGCTCCTATCAATCGACGCCATTGGACCACTCTCACGTATTGATTAACTAAAGATGATGGAGTGTTGCAGGTGGTTTTCAAAGCGTTTAATTTCCCAGCTTTTCCTTGCATCATCTCCCATCGAATCTCTTCAAATGACTTATCCTGGAAATTATCAATACACTTTTCACCTTCTTGGCCATAAACAGAGAATGGCCAAATTTTTTTGTCTTCCCAAGATTTCATGTCTTGCATAACTGACAGCCTAGAAAAAATTAAAACAACTCAAGTGAACTAAAGTTGTTAGGAAAGTCATCATGACTTACGTGGACACTTCCGTACGTTGCTTTTTCATTGCTTTTTCAAGCATGAGCTTCACTGCTACTCCACTTTCTCTTAGCTTTAATTTCTCAGGATAGTTAGCCCAATTACCTAAAATAGGACCAACCTCATTATTTAGAATGTAGTTTAAATCAATTAAAAATCCTCTTGTCTTACGACGGTGATCTGGATGATAATGGAAATATTTACAACTATCAGAATTGCGACAGCTACCAGGAAACAAATAGAATCTGCAAGGTGCATCGATAACTGGAATCAATATGGGCAATTCTTCTTCTAAAGTGCAGGAATCCATTTCCACATCCATGGCTTCTTGTACCGTTGCAACATTTACCTTGTCTGGATTAATTATGTGTAATTCTTCATCCTTATCCAAATCTTCTGTACTTTCTTCAACAATTTTTAGAAGGGATGTTCGATATTTAATTAATTTCAAATCTTTTGATTCCATTTTGAATTAAAATATTTCAATTCTGAAATTATTATACTTTTGTTTTCAAAATTCAGCAAAAAGAAAAGCCATACATGTGATTTCTTCTTGTTGAAAAGTTCAATGACCTCTCCTTTGTTTCTCCAAAATTAAGAGTTCTTTTGAAAACATCTACTTTTTACTTGATAACTTTTTAGATGATTTATGTAAAATTTATTTAATATTAAATTCATATTGAATAATAGCAAATAATTTTGCAGAAATAAGAATAAATAAATTAACTTTTCTTAAAATTTTACAAAAATTATTCTTTGAAAATAAGAATTTTATATTTCTATTGATTGGTTAAGTAAGGATTTAATAGAATTGAAATAGTAATAGAATATTACTTTTTTAAAAGACAACAACAATTTTTGTTACTTTTTAAGAATGTTATTGTATTTAAAAAAGTTAAGAAGCGAAGAGTATTGTTTAAAGAATATTATTGACTTTAAAAAAATTTTTGTCCGAAGGGAATTTGTATTAAGAAAAGAAACATTTTTTGCGCGCTGTCAAATTCAATTTTAATTTAACCCGCGAATTAGTTTATAATTTTCTAAAAATATTTTCTATAATTAATTAGTTTCAATTTTTAACCATCATGAATTCATAAATATTGTTTTCCTTCTTCTCCTTCAAAACTAAAGTGGATTAGAGAAACTGTCACTTCCGAAAATGCTTAGTCGGCTTTTTCTTAACAAACAGACTCAACAATTACTGAAGGAGTTACCATCAAAACTTAACCTCTGGTTAATTGGAAATAGAAGTGCGAAACCAGTATCGACTGTGCTAAAATTTGGATCGATTGGGGCTGGTTCCTACTTCATACTCAAACATGCCCTCGTCGTAACAAAATGTGATCGTTTACGACATTCTAAAGAGAGTCCGTGTTTAAGTCCGTTTCGTCGTATCCAGACTGATCCTGTTCTTGTTGATTGGCAAGATTTCTTGTCTCTGTTATGGGGTCAAAAGTGGTTGGTTCTTATTGCTTTCTCAGTAAGTTTAAGTTTAATTTTTATAGAAAGTGACAATAATTTATTTTTGTTTTTTGTAGAGTGCTTTAATTGTTGCATGGATAAACATTGAAATTCCTCATCTGCTTGGAGGAATCGTTGACAAACTCACAACAGTAGAAGCTAACCAATTCTTTACTCAAATGGGTCCACTAGCATTTAGGTGCATTAAACTCTACTGTGCACAGGTGAGTCTTAAAAATAATTTTCCTAACTGACTTAAGTAATAAATACAATTTTATAGGCTGTAGCAACCTTTGCGTATATTGTAACTTTGTCAATTTCTGGCGAGAGAATGGCTCACAACTTAAGAGAAAGATACTTCCGGTCCATGATGAACCAACCAATTAGTTTCTTTGATAGTCACCTAACGGGTGAAATTCTGAGTCGCCTCACTGCAGGTCTGGAAACTCACTTTCTTCTTAGAATATTATTATAAGTATTTTTTCTTACTTTATATTATTATTACAGATGTCCAAGAATTTAAATCATGTTTCAAGCAAGCATTCAGTCAAGGTCTTCGTTCATTTAGTCAGGTAAGTAATTGAATTTCAAACGCTATTTTATATTCTACTTCTACCCAAACCCAGTCTGTGGTGAGCTGTGATTATTTGTTAGTTAATTTGTTAATTCAACCTCTAAATACACATTTTATTTCTATTTTTCAGACTATTGGTTGTGTTTATTCAATTTACCTCATTTCGGGATCTCTGGCAAAGTTCATGGTCATTGCAATACCAGCTGTGATATGCGTAGGGGCAACTTTAGGTCAATTTCTTAGAAAAATGTCTTCCTCAGCTCAAGCACAAGTTAGATCATCATGATAAAATTTGTTTTAAGTGTATCAGTATCACATCATGTATTATTATGTATAGGAAATCTATTTATCTTCAATAGCAGAGGAAGCTTTTAGCAATATTCGTTGTGTTAAATCGTTTGCAATGGAAGATACTGAGGCCCAACTTCACCTTCGAGAATCGGAGAAACTTAAGACTAAAAATATTAATTTAGCTGCAGGAATTGGAGTTTTTCAAGCTGGATCAAGTATATTCCTAAATGGAATTGTTCTATTTATTCTGTATTATGGAGGGCAACGTATTGCAACTCGCGAACTTTCACAAGGCGAACTCATGGCATTCATGGTGGCATCACAAACAGTGCAGGTATTCTGGATTATTAATAAATCACATTGAGTGACTTATATACTTATTCAAATAATTCTTTAGAAAAGCCTTGCAAATTTAAGCCAAGTGTACGGTGTATCAATTAAAGGACTCTCATCGCTAGCAAGAGTTCAAGAATTCATTCGACTTGACAAAGGCCCTCGTATTGGAAAAAAATTCAATCACAAGGATTTGATTGGTGATGTTGAATTTCTTAACGTAGTTTTTCAATATAAAGATCGTGAGCCTGTTTTAAAAAATCTTAACTTAAAATTACCTGCTGGCAAAGTTACTGCTCTTATCGGTGGTTCAGGAAGTGGAAAGTCTACAATGGTGGGGCTACTTCAAGCGTAATTAATTTATTAATTTCAATTCCAAAATATTGTTTTAAGTTATATTTATTCTAAAACTTTTAGCCTGCATTCTTGTTGTGAAGGGAAAGTGACTATAAATGGAGTAGACGTTGAAGATATTGATCACACGCAGCTAAATGCTGAAATGATAGGAGTTATTGGACAAGAACCAATTTTGTATGTATTTGCTACTAATTTTATAATATTTGAAATAATTATTTTCTTATAAGTAAATTCGTTTTTTTTAAAATAGGTTTGCAACTAGTATTTTTGAAAATATTCGATATGGGAAACCAAATGCTACTACCGATGAAGTATATCTGGCAGCTAAAAAAGCAAATGCATATGATTTTATTCAAGAATTTCCTAAAAAGTTTGATACAGTTCTTGGAGAGAAAGGTGTTACAATTTCTGGTAATTGCTAAAGTTTAATTCAACTTTGCAAGAACAAATTTTGAAGGGTTACTTTGATTATGCAGGTGGTCAAAAACAAAGAATTGCAATTGCACGAGCTCTAATTAAAGACCCTGCTCTTTTGATTCTTGATGAAGCTACGAGGTAAGTAGAAAATTATATTCATTACATTTTTTCCTTAGTTTAATTTCTTATTTAATATTTCTAGTGCCTTAGATACAGAATCAGAAACACTGATCAAGCAAACGCTAGATGCAGAAATGAAAGGTCGAACGGTTCTCATCATTGCCCACAGACTCTCCACAATTAAACATGCTGACAATATTGCAGTTATTCAGGATGGACAGATTGCAGAATCTGGTTCACACGACGAACTCATAGCAAGGAAGGGTCTCTACTATCATTTAGTGAAAGCACAACATATATTCTTCGATTAATACAAAAATAACAGATAAACTCGTATGTTTTTATTGCTAAGCACTGAATCAAAGTGTATGTGGCAGTCTTTAGTTAAAACTTAAAAGTGTTGAAATAAAAAGAAGATAAAAATATTTGTGTCAAAATGAGGTAATAGGTTGCACTTTTATTTAGGATTTAACAATAAAGTAGGATTTGATTGGAATGTTTACCAAATTCCTTAATATGACAAAAAACAAATAATTGTTTTAAATGGAACTATACACGTAATATTTTGAGTAGTAATGAAATTACTTAGTCATAATTAAATATTTTATATATATAACATAATATAATAATAATAATATAATAAAACTAAATTAATCCCATGATCTCTCTAAAAATAAATTGAACATTAAAAAGGATTTTTAAACACTCTAATTTATTTTTAATATAATGGATAAGAAATGGCGAAATTAATAATAAAAAAATGAATTTTTTTAAATATTTAACCTGATTGAATATATATCTGACGGACTATGTTTAATATTTAAGTATGTTGACATACTGAACGTTTCAGTGAAGATCCGATATTTTTTAAATATGTTAAACTAATAATTGCGTTAATATGAAAAATTAAATTTAAATTATTTGATCCAGTTCTGATTCACCGTAGCTTGGTTGATATTTGAGATATTCTTGATTCAAGTAATATTTTTAAATGTTGAAGATCTCACCGTGTCAATCCGTTTCCTACTTGATACCCGAACTGACTAAAGAGACAGACAGACCAAAAGATCCATAACGATTTTACACAAAGAATATTAATGAATAATAATAGCTTTATAAAGGGAAAACAATAAAAGAGATAACAAATTTTTCGTAAGTTAATTTCTTTCCTCTTTAAAAAATATTAATCCAAGCGTAAACCTCCTTTCCCCTTACATTTTTTTCTTAATCTCTTTCGAGTAAACTTTAATTATTAATTATATTTCAAGCGTACACTTGCTTTCCCCTAACAGTTTTTTCTAGTCTCTTTCGAGTAGTATTTATTAAGTCTTCATACATCAGATTCAGTCGTGGTTCCCAAAATGTCCCTGGAATCTGTCCCAGGGACACTTGACAGTTTCCCAATTTTGCAGCCTGGAATTTCATCACGATCACTTCGCTAAGACTTTTGATCAGGTCCTGCAAAATTAAAATAAAAAAAGAGAGATTATTTCCTGAAATAGTTTGATTAAGTTTACAAAAATACTTCAACTAATTTATAACTAAATAGCTGAGAGAAAAGAAACGTAAAGACAAAATGGAGCATAAAGAAAAACAATGAAGCATCTAAAGCCAAAAAGCGTATCAGTTCTAAACATTCATTAATTTTCATTTCAATGTAAAGCTTCCGAGGTGGACAATTGAACATGCTGATTTCATAAAATAATACAAAAACGCTAAGGTTAAGATTTCATGCATAAATTATTTTCTAAAATTTCTCAGAGTACGAAATTGTAATGAAGTGGAAAAAGTCCAAATATCTCAAATTTTGTCAACAAACGGAAGCAAACTAAAAATTCTCCGCCCAGCCTTTAATGTAATGAAGTGACAAAAGACTATTCTGCCGCCACTAATTAACGCCTTCTAATGTCAATGTACTTGTCAACACTTAAAGTTTTTGGTGTTCATTCCTCTTGTTTATACGGTCAAATGCTAAAGTCAAGTGAAATTCTTTTGAAGTGAGAATCGGATCGGATATTTAGTCCCAGCAGCAGTATTTTAAATATTGAGCTTTTACAAATGCTAGTTGAGAAGGCCAAGGATCATTCGAAAAAACTAAAGTTAAGTAATGAAGCCTAACAAAGAAAGGGAAGTAGACTTCTTGGGAGGCCTAATAAAACTCAAGTAGGAAAAACTTTAAGGGTTCTTAAGTCATAGAGTGATTTTTCTCAAAAGCGAGCAATCAAGCGCAAAGGTTATCATCACCAAGATATGAAGTTTAAAATTCAGTATAAACAATAGACATAATCAATCCACCAGTAAAAAAACCTAAAAATCAAAAGTCCGAAAAGGCAAGAATATGTCAAATTGAATCTTTAGGATGGATTGTTGGCTCACTTCCCGTCGTCCCTTCTACAAAATCTACCTCACAAAACACAAAACAATAAAGAGATCCGACCCAACCTCTTCTGTTTCAAGTTTCAATAACTCTTATTCCTTTCGAAGAAACATTTTCCCATGGCCTTATTGACATGAATCCCCTTTCTTTCTAGGATCCTATGACTCAAGGCAAAAGACTAAGACCAGACGAACCTTAAACATAAATTCAAACTCTAATTGCAACACTTCAAAAACTCATTACACACTTCATTCTCATTTTAAACTCATGAGATCATAAGAATTATTATGGGATTTTACCATTCTAAAACTCAGAAAAGGAAATAAAAATTTTTAGCATAAAATTTAAGCTTATTCTTGAATTTAAATCTCTTAGAAACATAACTCTTAAAAACGGACAGTAGAACATTAAAATCATTCTTATTAGATCAAAGGAGCCTTCTTTCTATTGTAATCCTTCCAATTATGAATAAGAATACAAGATTTTCTTTTCTTGACAAGACGCTACACCTAAATCATTCAAAAGGATCTTAACATGTAAACATAACTTCACAACTTATTAGCAAGGTTTTCCCATACGTCAAGGTCGGTAAGATATGAATAAGAAAGCTTTAACTTCAAATTCAAAGACAAGAATTTTCAACAATGGATTAAAGGGATGCCTCAGCTTCTTCAGACAGAGTCGGCACAAGAGATTTTATTAGAAGAAGAGCATGAAGCAAAGCCTAACATTCCAACCTTTAAGGGTTAGTAGTTGCTTCCGTCTTCATCAAATGAAAAAAGGGGTACCTTCTGAAATCATAACTTCTAACGATATGAATAAGTAAACTTTAAGTCTTTTACTTAGTTTTGTTTACTCCCGAAGCAAATTGCAACAATAGATTTTTTGCACATTGACAAAGAAGCAAACTAAACTCTGTTACTTACTTCAAAGTCGGTTACGCCGGGGACGGAAATGCAATCACAAAAAAGAAAAATAGAAAGCAATAATATCTGTTGTTATGTTACACACTGCTCACTCACCCCTTGGTGAGCGAGACAATGGTTTCTTTTCTTGGAAAGAAGATGATGTTTAAGATGAAATTTTTGTGTGAGAAATGGGTGTTTTAAAAGTAGACATAAGACATTAGTCATAAGAATAGGATTGATTATTTCTAGGGAAAATTAAAAGGACAAAGAGAAATCCGTATGGGAGTAAGAAAGAAAGAAAGATCCTCCTCAACCTGTTTATGTTTGAGCACTACTGGAGGAACAATTTTTTGGCAATGCGAACCATTACATAACCTCTGGATGAAGAGGTAGGGTGGGCCAGAACCTTAAGACCTGCGACAAAAAGAAAGAAGGCGAAGGAGGTCAGATACACAGCAAGGTGCCGGCGACAGGAATCTTAGACTCAAGTCCCAGTTCTTACAAAAAGGAAAATTTCACACGTCCGCTTCCTCCTCCTTTTTGCTTTATTATTGACCACCTCCAATTTTTAAAACGGATACACTACTTCTATTATGAAAGAAAAGAGCTAATATACCTTCTTTTCACATCCAATAAACCCTCTGAAAAACTATGAAGTAGCGGTCGCTATTAGTTTCTTTTATTAAAATTGGGCTATCAGTAGCAATAATCATATTTAAGGAAGCAGTTTCAATGGCGTGGGAATTTGGAGATTTTTCCACACTTTTCAACTACCTCTTCCAATCATCAGAAGATGAAGACCAGACTATTATTTGCAACAAAGTTGACGCCACTAAGCAAAACAATAATGATTGAATGCATAATTAATAAGTTCATCTTAACAATCACTTAAATAATAAAGGTGTGTTAAAGAAACGGAAAGTAAAATAGGAAGGAGCCCTTCCCAGCTTTTGAGCCTTCTCATTCATTTCTTTCTTAGTCAACAATGAGTTGATTATCACATCGGTCTCTTAAGATCTCATGTCAATATGTCAGATTTTGATGCACCAACTTAAATAATACTCCCAAGCTAAAACATTCCAAGAAGCTAAAATTCTCAGGGTGTGTATCCTTCATTCATAAAAGTGGAATGTGTAACAAGAAAAAAGAAGAATAGAGAATTATTTAGTAGGGTTCTAAACTTCATCAATGAGGAAAAAAAATCTCCCGAAAACAACAGTTTAAAGACCTCCGTAGCAGTAAGTAAGAATCCAATGTAATGTAAGAAACATGAGAAAGTAAACCTTAACCTTCTCCTTAAGGACAAGGAACCTCTTCATTCATAAGAACAGAAGAAAACCCCGCCTCTATACTTACTACATACACTCTAATGAACACGAAGTATTCAATTCACATTTATAAACTACCTAACCTTACTCAATAATTCAAATCAGGGTATTAGGCCGTAGTTCCTAAAAATCTCTTAACCTCTTCAACAATCATCAAAATATTATTCACCGACATACCCCTTAAAAAACAATCGGAGGAACTCACACGGAATCAAACCAATAATATAAGTTTTCTACAAATTCCTAAACAAGTTTCCCATGACCTAGGTCACCATTCATAAGAATAAAAGTGATCCTTCATTCAAGCTCCCACTCTCAGACACTCTCATACTCATTAAGTGGTTTGAAACCTTAACCTACCTCAATTCTCAAAACCTACGAGGATATACAATAAATGCTAAATTCAATTCAATTTCTCGTCATTATGTACCTTAAAAAACATAATTTTCAAAGGGTTTGAGGAGGGTCGTCTTACAAGAAGGAAAAAATACCATAAAAATATAGTGACACAACAAATTCACATGACAACCAAACCATCCTTCACCAAGTTCATCATACTCATGGTGAATGTCATAATTTAACGTGAGTTAAGTGAGTCGACCTTTCGTATACTTAAAAATGAAACACTGCCTAGTGCCTACCAATCTACCTCAATCTTTCTTACTTCCATCCAACAAGTCAATCTTTTCCTTCCTTAAAGGATAAAGGAGGATCACCATCTAAAGAATCACTTCCATTTCTCTTTTTAAGATCTTATTTCGAAATAAAATTTAAACCGAATTCCCATCCTTATCCATCAAAAAAAAGAAGGGAAATCCAAGGTTTTTTAACTTGTTAAAATCATAAAAGAAAGCCTAAATACCAAGAATTGGTTGGAGTTAAAATACTTCATACAAATAAAAATTATTTTATTGTTTAACAACAATATTTGAAAACTCATGAATTCATTTCATAATTATTTGTTGAGATTGATCAAACAATGCGCATTAAATACAATTGAATAAAAATAATTGAAAATAATTAAATAATTTTAATATATTTAATAATATGATTATGTTAAGGAAGAATTTAGTTATGATGTTGTTTTTGTTAGGGTAAGGGCGCCAGAAGTGATTGAAAAAGGGACCGTAAATTGATAGGTGTAGGGTTTTCTGATCATTTCTTTAGATTAAGAAAAAAGGAACTCTCTTGCCGAAAATTCCTTAAAAGATTTCTTAAATGGAGAACATGACTGCAGGTGTAATTCAAGGAATATAAGAAAAAGGGATGATAAAGAAAGAAAGGGAAAAGAGGGAAAAAATAAGAAGAATCTTCTTCACACATTCCTCAACTTCTAAAATCTGTCTCCTCCAATCCACTTCTTAAAAGAAAGATACTATTGTTGTTCTTTTAATTAATGACTATCTCACCTTTTGCTTTACAAAAGAAAAACATTAACAATCCTATTTAGAATGATATTTCCTTCTAATGAATCCTTAACAGAACATGAGTTCACTTAATTAGGATAAAACCTCTTTACTTCATAAAGTAATACGAAGAAAAGATGCAAAAGTTTCACAGAGTTAATGTAGGTCAGCAAATCTAATATAATTTATATAAGAAGCGTTAAATAGCTATAAAATGCTTGTAAGCAATTATTAAAGGAATTCAATTCATTCATCAACATCCAACAAAGAAGGTCTCCATAAAAAGTAATTTTCTGTAGTAATGTGTCCAATTGCAATAATTTCCATTCAAAAGAAACTTAACAAAGAAAAGCATAAAAATAAAAGTGAAAGTAGAAAAATAAAGATGAATTTACCTCTTGGACTTTGGTAAGAATTTGAAGTTGACTTATGACGCCTCCAATGACTTCCTGACTAAGTTGACTCTTCTGTAGGGCCGCAGCAAAGCAGGCAGCAATAATGGTACTTGGTGTGTAAACAGAAAATGAATAATCTAAAAAATAAAAAAAATAAGAAAATTTAAAATCAAAAGTTCAAGATATAAGCAGAGAAAGCAAATTATTAACAAAAAATAAAAGCAAAGATTATTTATTAAAATATGAATTTCTTTTACACAAAGAAGAAAATAGTGTGAGATTCTTAAAAAATCTCAATCCTTCTAACAGAGGAAAACTTTTTGTTTATTTTTACAACTTAAATCTTCTTTTTGTGACGATGATGATGACACATCTACTACTTACAATAATTTATTTTTTTTAAATTCAAAACATAATACTTTTTTTAAATTTTTTTTTTACTTTCTTGTACTTTCTTCGGTTCATAAAAAATTGTGACGATTTACTACTCATAACTGTTTGTTAGTAAGTATACAATTTCACGGGACGGAGAAAGGAACACACATGCCCACCCACCCGCATGTATATTCTTCCATCATCTTAAAGAATAGAACAAAAGATTAAAAATAACTCACATCCACTATTCACATCATCACTAGCACTTTTGCCATTTTTTCTGAAGTAAGACACTTTACATGCTTTCCCACGCTTCTCTGCTTCAATTATTATCTTCTTAAGCAATTTTCAACGTAGTACGATAGCCTCATAAACATATCCTCAAATCTCTCTTTAAAAAATCCCATAAAAATATAAAACCACGTAATATTACGGAAGTTATGCAATGGGAATACAATCTATTTATTTATAACAAATTATGGGAATGTTTTCTTCGTGGATTTCCATCTTAGGCCTCTTCCTTGATGCATTGATCAAAATCAAATGTGCAACTGTCGAAATCAAAAGATCAAATCAACAAGCGCATCCTAATGTTGATGAAAGTTGTTTGTATGTATAAATTCTTACAAATTAAAATAATCTCTTCTACTAAAATACTTTTTATCCTTTCACTTTCAAACTTAATTTAACAAATGAAAATGAAACTAAATAAAAAAAATAATTGTAAAGTTTTTCAATATAATAAAAATTCCATTCATCACAATACCTCTTCCCATTTTATTTCATTCAATTTGAATTATTTGTGAAAATAGAAGTTAGGTTTGTAAATAATAAATTATGGATAGTAATTTTCCTCATCTTCCTGAATTGCGTGCGAATCAGCTTAAAATCAAGGATGCATAGTGGGAGTTCAATTGAAAGTGTCATGGCCATTCACTCGTATAAATATTCACTTTACCCTCATCATTATTCTATGACTAGGAGCTTAAGTTACAGGCGGAAAATAAACTTCAAAGCATTTCTTTCCGAATGTTTGTTGTAATAATAATAATGAGAGTCGTCTGGTTTACAAAATGAAGTTTAAGCTCCAAATTACAAACGTGCATGACGATTTTCTTCTTAAAACAAAAACCGCACATGATGATGATCTCATCTCTTAAAACTATTGTCTTATGTATTCATCATTTACAGAATCTCATTTATTAAATTTTTCTCCAGAATTCCACAGCATATGGAACTCAGGAAAAATCAAGGCCATCAAACCTTTAATTAAATCAAAAGTGTGATTTAATCCCTTTTTCCCCAACGATCATCATATTCCTTGGAGCAATCAAATTCTTTTTTTTATTACAAAAATTCAAGAGTGGAGACAGTTGGCTAAAAAAAAGGGGAAAATTAGGAAAGGTTTCTTATGTTTGAATAACACTTGGATAGTAATAATAATAAATGGACTATTCCTTATTTCTTTGTGTTTACAAACTGCTCTGAAGAACCTGAACTTATGGTTTCAAATTATATTTCGGAAGGAAGAAGAGACTCTTTTCATTTCCGTTTAAAAGCGGAAGACGGAAGAGCAACTGGTTCTATTGATTCTAAAGATAAATTCACATTTCTACCTGAGTTTTCTAAAGGGTGCGAGTAGTAGTGGAGCGATGTCAGGCACGCGACGCACCCTTACGTCTAAGAATTCTAACATACACCAATGATTCGATTCAAATCCAATGCAATGAAATGCAATCTAAACGAAAATGAAATCTCAGTGGTAGTGATCAAACAAAATAAAAACGGATTCTTCCTTTTTCCACCTTGAGAGTACAGCTGGGCTCGTGGACTCATTTACAATTGAATCAGATGAAAAAAATTGAAATTTCTATGACCCCTCTCCACTTCGTGGAGGAAAAATACCTGAAAATGCATATTTACCTTTCTCCGAACCGAATTTCGGGCATTTAATTCTTTCCAGAGAGGAGAGCTACCCGAATCTATTCATCTTTCCTTCCCCCATCGCAATGGATTCAATTGGATCAAAAGAAAACAAAAATCCATTATTGTTATTCTTTTATCTTCTTCACAGTTCGCAGAATTTAAAGACATAGTTTTGATCTTATTCAAAGAAAGAAACGGTTCTCCATTGGGTGTCTGAGAAGAATATAAAGATCCCTCGACATGACACGAGTCCAGGTTTTCTTCTCACATGAAATTAAAATTAAGGGGGTATCCCCTCCTCAATCAGAATGAGAATAGCCCTGGTTAGGAATCACCCTAGTATACCTAACACATGTCGTGCCAACTCAACCATGAACTTTCTTAAACAATTATTCCAATTGAATTTTAATGAAAATTTTTCCTTAATCGTTTAATAACCCTTCCCTATCCAAAAAAATGTTATAAACAGAATGATGAGTATGTACACACGAATCATCTAAAATTGCCTCTAGACACAAATACACAAAGTCACACAATCACCGAAGAAAGTTAGACAAGGTGTGAGAAAACCAGCTTAAGCAAACACATCACGTAATCAACAAGAAATGCCGCATCTTTCATTTTTATGATCATTATATTATATTCGTAGGTAAAAAAACTTGTCACAACTTAAGAATTCACAAGGACTCAAAATTGTTTAGCATAAAGCGAAAATTGTAATTTCAGATTCAATATTAAATTATTTGGGAAAAAATAATTCAATAAATTCAATCATCATAATATTTTCAATATTTTTTAATAATATAAATCTGAGAATGAATGAAAATTATGTCTCCTTTCCTTTGTTTGAATCAAAGTTTTTCCTGAATGAAACGTATAATACACACGCATAATATTCGCATTAAATCCAATACTAATCCTAAATAGTAATTAAAGTTGCAAAATTCTACTAGAATAAATACACACACTTGTGTCTCGCAGATGGTTCATAGCCACCAAGAAGGAAGTAAAGTTAGAATTAAGCCATACAAAAGCAATTTCTTCTATCAAACTTTGTTGTATTAATATATAGCTACTGTTATACTCTACGATCGGTCACTGACTGACTGTCTACCGTCTAGTCAACTATAACTTCAAATCTAAATATTCATACAATATTTAGGGATAACAATCATAAGTATTTATTTTGGAGCTTAAGGTTTTTCAACTCCTTTGCAAAATGAAAAGATTTAAGATAAAGGTGATGAAACTGACAGTGTGAAAAACAACGAAGATGAGATGGATGAGATGAAAGATGTGGTATGGTTCCTTGTCAAAACTAGATTTTAGAGTTAAGATTATAATTAATGAAAAATAACTAAACTAAACCACAGTGGTCTTAATATTATAGTTCTACTCCCGAATATTCCCTTACTCCTTTGTCTGTCTTCCATCATACACATAACACACACCTGGGATCTCTCTGGAATACCGTGGAAAAAATTTAGGGGACTTTTATATTCATTCAATATTTCAAAAGAGTCAAAAAGACAGTGAAACCTGAATCTGAAACTTAAAAAATTTGTGCTAACAAAATACCGATGACTTGATTATTTTAAAAAATTTAAGGGTATATTTATCACCTCAAGAACATGCAACTTCTTTTCAAGACAAACTTGTCCTAATTTTTTTAAATAAAGTAGAACATCTGGCATTATTACTCGAACAATGGGAAAAATGAATGTAATTTATACCTTAACTATCATTGCAATCCAAAAGAAAGGGAAAATTGCAACACTACTGACCGAATACTAAGTTAAATCAACGATACGACTTCCTGTGAGAAAAATATTTTGAATTGAAACTGATGATCATGATCATTTCAAACAAGAGACTTGAACTTTTCTTTCTTTAAATTCAGGTTTTGTAACTGATAAGAATCATCATTCTCATCTCACAGTTTTCCCAACATCCCCCTCCCGTTTTTATCAAAGAACTTGAACTTGATATCAAAAGAATTTCACTCAAGATCATACAACGATGATCTCAAGCATCATTCAAAATGTGAATGAGATGATGAGAAGTTAAGGAAGAGCAGATGCAAAAGGGATAACAAAATTCACTTTCACTCCAAACATACACGACATAACACCACACAATTTTACTTTCTTTTCACCCCCATCCATCCCTCTCCAATCCAATCAGTTAAAGTTTATGAAAATAAAAATATTCTTTACTTTAATCACCTTCACTCTCTCAGAAATTCCAAACAAACTATAAAGTCAGACCTACGAAATTTTATGTTCTGACTTCAATGGTTCCTCTTCCATTATTCTTTAAGTACCCCCCATCCTACATGATTTTCCATGCAGATTTAAATCATAAAAATAGCACAGTTTAAAATCATTCACTTCGTAAGATCCTTTGGAATGTACGTAAATCAAAGGGACATTTATTCAAATTTCAATGGAAATTTATTATTATCTTTGGCCACCGAAGATGAAGAAACAAAAGACAACTCATTATTACGTTACTCCTAATAAATAAGAAATATGTTTAGGTGACGAGAGATTAAATTCAGAAGAATTTAAAAAATAAAGATGATTCAATGGTATGTGAAACCAAAGATGGGACTACCTTTTGATCAAAATGTAATTAATCTTAAAACTCATGGAATGTATCTCTTTTAATTCAAGTTCCAAGGGTCCAAATTCAATACTCATTTAATCATCCTCCTTCCGAAATTCCTAAGGTGGTTATAGTTTCGGCTTCTGTGGTGGTAAGCCTGTAAATCATTTAATTAGTAGAGAAACATTTCTTTTCCTGTCTATCAAAATTCAATTTATTCCATTGACGTATACTGCAATTGGAAATGTAAAATTTATCCTATTACAAACTTTATCTCCTCATTGAAAATAGTAAACAAAACAAGGACCAACTAACTGTAAACTTAATGTTTTTCATCTTTGGATTTTGACTTTAAAGGTGAAGTTTGTCTAAGATCAGGATGAAGAAGGAAGGATCTTATGATTTTCTTTGTTAAAACTGACAGGGAAACTTGAGCATGGGATCATTCACTGAAGAAAAGATAACTAATTGAAGACGAAGATGAACTGACCAGAAGAAGATCCTTATGGAGTTTGGAGCCGATTTTTAAGGACTTTGATACCTGAGGAGTGAGCATATTACACTAATTCTCAGGAGCGCCAGGGAAGATCTCCGCCTTGGCCTCAAGCTGGCCACATTCTTCCGAAACAAAAACAACTAAAAAATTTACCCACCCCCTTTTTTACAATACGAATCTAACTTTCTTTCTTTTAGTTCCTCTAAATAAGTACTTTTCTAACGAAAAAAATAAACCAAAGGTTACGAGGTTCCCACCTATGTTTTATCCTATTCTTATTTCTTTACAGTGTTTATTTCCTAAATTAACTACAAAATCTAAAGAAAATGTGCACATTAAAACTAAAATTGACCTACGGATTATTAAATTGACTAATTAATTCCAACATTTCAATCTCTATTCTGTATTATTCTTCCTTCGATATATTTCATAATCCTAATCATGGAAATATTCAATTAGGATTCAAAATTGTAAATCTAGCAGATCTTTTTTTGTAAATTCTGAGCAAACAATTCCCAGATCCAGATGACTCCCTTAATTTAAGAAGACAATTGTTTCTATTACTTTTATACTTCCAAATGTTTTCTCATCATATCAGAACACCTTTAGGAACTAACCCCAGGAGAAAAAAAATCTGGAAGCTAAGCTTAGCATCTATCACAAAGGAGCTTAAATGCAGAATCCTAAAACTCTCATTATCAAAAAAGGGGTCCTTTTTATATTTTCCCCTCTTTCAAAAAACACCTTTTCACTTTTAGATCATATCCAATTATTATGGATTTGTACCATTCCACTCTCTTTTTTTATATACCCGCATTCAAAAACAAAATATCTATCTGGAATTTCATCCAAGGCTTTAGCCTTGGTTATCAAATCCAAAAATCCAATGCGGGCAGTTTAGAAGAAATTTTTTTGTAAGGTTAAGATTTCAAAAAAAGAAAGGGTTTATCAGTTTAAAATTTTAAATGATGTGACTCAGTAGAGAGAAAATGTTCTTTGAAAAACTATGAAAATAGACAAGGGGTTTTTAAAGATAAAAAAGTGTCATTAAATTAAAAGTATTTAGTATCCAAAGTACAAATGCTTGTTGGAATTCTAACAATACATGAAGTTAAAGATAAGGAAGGACTCATCACAAGAAGAAGAAGAATAGTCCCCTCCCACTTATTTTTACCTGTAAAGTATAAACCTTAAAAAGAAAGAAAGAAAGCCCTTCCTTAACCCTGCCCTTCTCTTAAAAATGAAGTCCATCAAAATATCTTCAAAAGAATTGATTCATGCACAAGTTGAAGAAAATAATTTGAAAAACACAGTTGGAGGTGAATGTCATGGTTTTATTTTGAATATGGATGTCAACGCCAAAAAATAAAGTTAAGGTTTTATAATTTCTATTATCATTTTAGATATTTCATAAATCTACCCTCTTAAACCCAAAGTAAACTTAACACTGTGATGTGCTTTATAAAACTTAATTTATAGTTTTAGATGTGCAGGTATCGTGTATGATAAAAATTAGGGCACGAGGTGAAGGATTAGCTGGGAGCATTTCATGTTAAGAAACCGATTAATATTAACATTAAATGATCCCCCAAAAACTTTAACCCAGTTCCATAAATTCAAAAAAAGTATATAAGTGAGATACCAGAGTTTAAATTCCAAAGTATAAATTTTGTATGTATGTCTCCGAAGGATAGAATATTGGATAGTACCCGGGTAAATTCCTAACCCCCTCCAAATTCTAACATCCTTTGGGTATAATTACTGTGTTTTGGTTTTACTAATACTAACCTAGATTCTGTTTTAAGGAAAAATCTTAGAATTTACGACCTACAACCTTATGAAGTTTAAGGTCCAATCATTTAAACCTAAAAAGAGATCCCATGAATCTTTCATTTTCTCATATTTAAGTACTTCTACACCTTTTAAACTATACGCCTCTAATCAACTCCACATCATCCCTCAGATTTAATTTACAACTACTACCTTAACGTTGTTTTTGCACTAATAGAAAAATTAATCTGGACCTTATAAGAAAAAATAAAAGATTCATCGTCGTACGCCGTATGTCTCTCAAAAAAAAAGAAGATGCTCAACTTGGTAAGAAGGCAGGCAGGACGACAATTTCTTATAATAACCTCAGCCTCCCAAATTTATTTTGATCTTCACATCTTTATCATCTCTAAAAAGTTACGTACAACACGTGCTCCTCTAAATTTTTCTAGTCTACTCGAGTACTTGATAAGTTTTTGTCTGAATAGATGATTTTTACCCAAAAGAGATTTATTTCATCTCCTCCTCATGCAAAATAATTCTGTCTCTATTCATCATCTCAGGAATCTCCCTTTGCCACCTGTTACATAAAGATTCTCTTCTTTGTCTTTTTATTGAGTAAAAACTTAATCTAAATCTCATGTCCAACTTTAACTCTTTAACATTGGTGTATCATGTGTCCATTTTATTTGTTTTCATGTGAATGACAGATAGAATGAATGATAATTTTAGTAAATAAATGCAAAGAGATGTGTGTTGTGTTGTGTTAGGGGGAATTAATTAAGTTTTGGAACAGATATAGACGAAACTTGCATAATAAAATTAAATGAACCATCTCATGCCCTAACTCAAGACTGATGCAGTATTATCATCATAACATGATGACATTCATAAACAGTAGAAGCAGTTTACAAAGATTGACAAGAACCAGAACACAACTCTTAAAAAGAGGGGACATGAATTGAAATATTTATATCAAATCCTTTTTTTCTTGATAATTGTCTGATTAACATACTAAACAAAATCAACAAACTTTGTTCGTTGGATTCGTATATCAGCTAAAGCTAAAGTTAAAGCTTTTACCAACCAATATTATACTATGCCCAATGGATGGACACACTAAAAAAGCAACCAAGGGATGAGACTGATGTAGGTAAGATTATTTAAAGCATAAAAACTCAATTAATTACCTGTGCAACAAAACCCAGTATATGTCAAAATATCTTTCTTAAATTTCACAGGATCCCAAAGATGAGGGAGTTTGTGAAAAAGAGGTTCGATGAACTCATTTGGAGTAAGGCTGTAAACGTCCCAGTTGATCTGAAACATCACCATGAATTCCCATTCCTATAAAAAGAAAAATACGTAAATTAAAATATAATACAAAAAAAACATGTATAATATGCATAATTATTTCTTCTGCAAAGAAAGAAAAGGTTGTCGTTGGTTTGATTTTAAATACAATCATAATCACACGACTAAAAATACAAACAAAGGATTAATACTTTATATTCCTATTGCATCTTGTTTTGCTTTGTTTTTAGAATGATAAAGACATAAAGTTTAATCCGGTTGGTCAAACTTGGTTCAATTTAGACGTAGTAGACAGAAGACAGATTTTGGTATATTTATGATTTTGCAAAAGTTACTCAATTCTATCCTACCTTATTTCAAATGAGTGGGGAGTTCGTCCTCCACGACATCGTCGTCACACTCTCCTAATGCCCTTCAAAATTAGCCAAGTCATTAACCCTCTGCCTACCTCTATTATATCAACATTAACAATTCATCTCAAACCTAACCTTCTCGGATCATTCTGCAAATAATTCCTAACTCTGCCCTATAAAAATATTTACTTTATTATTCTTTACACATTCTTCTAAAAATCACCACACAAAAATCTCAAGATTATTCAAAATCTATACTATCAATCCAAAAAAAAAATTAATTAAAATAAAGAATCGTGTTTTCATTTTCCAAAACAAGAAGATGAATCGTGAAACAAAGTTTTACTTAAGTAAGTAAGATTGCCTTGTAATTCTTCTTCTTCTACTTATAAAGAATGCAAAAATTATGCAACCTAAACTTCTTTGTTTTATGTTACGACTTCTTTAAATGTGTCTGATTAGAAATAAACTTGTTTTAATGCAAAGTAGACAAAATTCAATGTCATCATTTCTTGAATCAAGTACAAAAAAGTTTCTTTATTTTTCCCCAAAAACTAAGGATTAGAAAATTTGACCTGTTTAAAGTGCCTTTCTATCCCTTCTTTTATCATCTAAGGAAGTACTTCTAAGAAAAATGTATGAAAATTAAACCCAAAAACCCATTCAATCTTTTGTTTTGGACTCTTTAAACGACCTGTATCAATAAATAGCAACTCAAACGATACCTTTGTTCTCTGGGTTTGCATCAAAGAAAGAAGTTGAGAAAAAGGCAAGAATTTTAAGACACTCTACACTTCACTCAAGAGTGCAAATCATGAATGAGTGAGTCTATTACTGTAAGTACTTTTAGTAACTTTTTTTGGAATAAATTAAGTATGATTGAGCTGTTAGAATGGCCTAGAGAAGAATTTGTTTTTAAACTTTAAGATCAAAGGTCATCCGCTTTGTTTTGGAGGGGTCAAGAAGATGTAATGTAAAGGCAATGACTGCGGACTCCTTCCTCTTCCTTACAAACATCTTCTACTAATCTATAATATCCGGAATGCATATGAAAAAAATGACGACACTTCTCTCTCTTTATGACTAGTAATTCCTTTAATAAATTATAAATATTAGATGCAAGAGAGAGAGAGAACATTAATAAAACTTACTCAATTCAAAGCTCTTTGTTCATTTATCAATTTCTTAGAAATTATATTAAATAGCACTCTCTTTTACTAAGAAAGAGACGAAAGTGAAAGTAAATTCTAGATTCTTCTTCTTAAAATGTCAATTATAACAAATTAAGTTCAAAAGAGTGGATTATTATAAAAAAATATCCAATCTTTGCCCTCCCTTATCAAAGTTTTT
This sequence comes from Friesea truncata, assembly GCA_034699725.1. Lineage (NCBI taxonomy): Eukaryota > Metazoa > Arthropoda > Collembola > Poduromorpha > Neanuridae > Friesea > Friesea truncata. Next base: position 1,230 of record JAQGCN010000182.1, on the reverse strand, counting down.
TTTAAAATTGAAATGTTTTAAAAGCTGCTTTCACCGAAGATTTTTTAATTTTAATTTTTGAGTTAAGATAATTAGCTAAATATAATTATTAAACTTACTGATTATAAATGGAATCCATTTTGACCCTATGAAGGAAAGGTCACCCAATGACAAAGACTTTTTCATTGTCTGTCTTATGCAAGGACCAGTACCATCCACATCCTGTGTGGATTGGATCTAAACCTCAGAAATCCTTTTCTAAACTTATTAATTATTTCTAATGTTGTAACGATAATCCTAAGTTTTTTCTATAGTAATTATAATTAAACCACGAAAAAGGACCAAGAGAAACCCCATCTTTAGATTAAAATGTGACAATTAATAATATACACCGTCAACCACAAGATTTTGATTTTAGATATATACTTCTTTTTTTTATTGTTTTAATCCCTTATATTTCCATTCCACCTGGGGAGTCTTTTGATCATGAAAGTGATCTTTCTATCGACGAGGAGGGTGAGGTCATGAACTACTGTTCCAATTGAGTTTACTACTTCAGAATACCTTTGAAAAAATGGACACTGGACAACCTTAAAAAATGTTCACATGAGAACTAAGAAGAAGAAGAGTTAATTTCCATAATATCGTGACCCATCAATGTATAGATTTTCCTTTCTGTATGAATATTTAAAAGTGATGATTTTTAAGATTGTGAAAAGTAAACGATGGAAGATGCTAAAGCTCACACCTTACTACAAAATGCTGGACAAGTTTAAATTTTCACGTCTTCTACCTATTATTAGTATACTCTAAATCTTCAAATTATGGACACTGGAAACACAACTGCAAGAATGAAATGAAGACTTCTCACGTCACGACGCCACTTTCTTCTACAATTACTAAATCTAACACAAACTTAAAACCAGCAAAGATTCTCAACACAGATGCTTATATAACTACTACCGGAATCAAATTATGTATTGAGGTCACTAACCATCATGACATGACATGAGAAAATTCTGTGTGTGGCCTTTAGCTAAGTTCATAAGGTCATAAATCAATAATCAAACACCTTCATTTACTTCCTTATAATTATCAATCATTAACCTTTTCGAGCCGGCGAGAGATTTTCTAGGTGTGTATTCTCAGCCGGGGAACGTGTATACACGCTTTTGCTTTTTCTCTTTCTCAGACGGGGAACGTGTATACACGCTTATGTTCTTTTTCCCTCTCAGACGGGGAACGTGTATA